>LR570987.1:0-28885 GCA_900536345.3 Caenorhabditis sp. 39 LS-2015
GCTCATAAAAACTCGTAATTCGAGTAGGGAAGTCTCCCACGCACACGGCTCCTTTTCAGCGACGGCTGCGGCTGCAGTACCGAACAAAAATACGGAAAACGTAGGGGGAGAGGGGGAAAACAAAACAAGAGAGGGGGGAGGGAGGGTGCTGTACCTGGTAGGCATTGTTTTTTCAGATCCATCGGAACGATTAACTGCCATTTCGGGTGGTTGAATGGCGGCAGAAAACGGGGAGATTCGGAGAATTCGAACTGAATTCGCACCTTTTTCTTTGGAAACAATGCTTTCGGTTCTCTGGTTGAACACGAGGAAGTCAACGAACGAACACCGATTCTCTCGCACCATTTGACCAGAAATGACGGAATATGAGGGGGAAAATGAGGGGAAAAGGGGGGAGAAGGCGACTTTGGAAAAACATTCGAAGGGAGACTCGAAGAGTTCCTTCCGTTCCAAATGAATCACTCTCGCAACCTTTAAATATTCGGATTGGCAAGTGACTGGGAGGATTTTCGAATTCCCGAAAAATAATTGGGGTTGGATTGCTATTGTAGCTGGAGTTATCCGTATCTCAGAGCAAATGTCAAATTGCCTTCTTCTTCTTCTTCTTCGTAGCCTTCATTTGTAGTTGTCCGACTCCTATCCTCCGATCCTCCGAAGCTCCGCCTAGACGGTTTCGTTGAACTCTCGGGGTGAAATTTGCGCAATTTATTTGGATTCAAAACTCAGAAAGAAGGGACTTTCAGTAAATAATAATTAAAGATAACTGTTTAAAGAAAGAAGGGCTTGCGGAGAGAGAGAGAGAGAGAGAGAGAGAGAGAGAGAGAGAGAGAAAGGGAGAGAGACAGAAGGAGAGAACGGGGAGATTGTATATACAGCAACTACCGATTTGCAAGAGAGAGAGAAACATGGAGGAATTGCTCCTGAGGCCGGAGGCAAGTAACAATCTATCGCCGAATGGACTGAGTTTACAACAGCTCATTACCGATAGATGGCTTCTTGCATGCCCTCTGGTGGAGAGAATGAACTGGTACGAAACAAAATGAGACGGGGATCGGGATGAAACACAGAGTTTAGAACTGGAGCATCTTGTGAAGATCATTTAGGCGTTCGATCCGCTTGCACCATCGTCCATACGGTCTTCTGCGTTTCCGCCTCCAGAGATTTCTTCCGTATCGGTTGGGTCGTCTTTCAGCACAACGTCTCCCTCGTTCTCGCCAAAGTTCAGCCAGGACTGCAAGTTATGATAATTTTTATTTTCGTCATTTCCGTATTTTTTTTTTGTTGAATCTTAATAATGTTTTGTTTGAAAATTTGTAAAGAACCGAGTGCTCTTTTGACAAAAAAATGTACTTCGATTGAAAAATATATTTGTAGTTTTGACAATTTTTCTGTGAATTTTTTTGAAAAAAAGGGGCACATACACGGTCTCCCACTCTTCCAAAGCGCCAAGGGAGCGTTCTCTGCTGACGCGCCCGCGCCGCTTGGCGTGTTTCTCGTGCGGCGAATTACGAAATGTTGAAATTTCGGATTTCGGTCGAATTTTGTCGGAAAATCGGAATTTTTTTGTGTTTTCATCACAAATTGTTGTTGAAAAGATGAAAAGTGAATTAATTTTGAACAGAAACAAGGAAAAACAGTCGAAAATGAGGAGAAAAAGCAATTTTTCAGTGAATTTTGTTTTGCGATGGTTTTAAAATTTCTAGGTACTTCAGATGCGGAAAATCTTTGAAAAATATGATCAGTGATCCCTATGGACTGTCTGAAAATTATAAAAACCCGGAAAATCTGGGTTTTAGCTAGTTGGAGATTCACGTTTTCAGAACGCCAATTTCGGAAACCGTTTCTAACACGATTTTCGATTCTAAAATGCCAAATTCAGCAACTTTTAACTCTCAAATAGCAAATTCATCATGTACAAATAGAATTCCGCGTAAAAACAATGGAAAAATACCTGAAAGAAGAGAAAAATCGTAAAAAATCCGTTTTCTCGATTTTTGGGCTATTTTTTAGTCCGGAACGGATTTTTTATGATTTCTCCAGTTAAAAGCTTGAAATCCAATACATAATTGAGCTGAAACTATCCATTCTCCTAATTTCCGGGGTTTATTAGACCATTTTTCCGAATTTTCCGACGAATTTTCGAAATTTTCCTTCAAAATGTATCTCCTCCTCCAATTTTGCATCATATTCGCAGTTTTTGTGCTCATTCGATAGGTTTTATCTGTTTCCACAAAACATAGCTGAAATTTTAACCGAAAACTTTCGAATTATGCGAAAAAATCGACAAAAACCGAAAATCCAGTGCAAAAATTAATTCGGCGAATTTTTCCGCGGTGACGAGTCAGCATGTGCGCTCTACCGGCCGATTGGAAGCGTGGGACACCGTGACATACAGCCTCGGAAAATCAAGCTATTTTTGAATTGTAAGGAAGTCTCACCTGCTCAACAATCTGCTGAACTCGCTTCTCGTACTCTCGTCGATTCTCCTGGTACAGTTGAGCAGCGAGCGAATTGGCCGGAGAGTTCGGGTTCGGCTCGTCGAGCAACGATTGAATAGAAGTCAGAATCGCGGCAACATCGTAGGTCGGAGACCATCTATTTTGGAGAATGTCAAGGCAAATAGACCCGTCTGCGTAGACGTTCGGATGGAACATCTTCGATATGAACTTGACCGTCGGCGGTTTGTTCGGGTACTCTTCTGTGAACTCGAGAGACAATTTGAATGTCCCGTCTTCGAACGGCGTCTCCTGGGGTCCGAAGATGATCGCCTCCCAGGCTAAAATGTTGTCTTCGGTAGGCGCTCCCGAGACTCCCGCTGGTGGATCTTCCTGAAAAATGTTCGATGGTCACAGTCGTCAAACACTAAACTCACTTGAAGCTTCTTGAAGTCTCTCATCAAACGTCTACGGCTTGGGGTGGTCATATTGAAATCCTAAGGTCTGAAACAGCAAATATAAAAAAAAAAACTTAAGAGAGAGAAAATTCACAAATATAAGAGGCGACACAAACGCCCGGTTCAAAAAAGAAAGCATAAAAAATGAAAAAAAAAAACAAATTTATTGACTATTACTCTCAAGAAGTTCTGCAATTTGGATGAGCTGCTCGAGTTCTTCCGCAGACTGTAACCATCCTTCCTGAAAAATGAAAATTATTTTCTGAAAAAGAAGAGCGGACGACCCACTTTTTTACAAAGCTCATCAAGCCGCTGAACTCGATGCAACAAATCCATTAATCTCTGCCCATTCCCCTTCTTCTTCCTCTCCACACTTTCCACCATCTCTCGCATCTCAGGACTCATATCCTCATCAAAAACCACATCTCCACTTACTCTGAAATAATGTCGCCTTGATTCTAGAAGAAATGCAATGCGCAACTTACACTTCCACTTCCTCTCCGAGAATTTCACCATCTACCAGTGCTCTTCCAGGCTGTTCAATCTAAATATAACGGAAATGTGTTGAAGTTGTCTAGGGAAACCTTACAAAGGTCGGATTTGCCGCATTGCGATATGTATAAGAAACGATGGCAAGATTCTGATTGACAAGTTGCGCAGAGACGTCTGGAGGACAGTTGGGCAAGATTTTCAGAAGGAAAATTTTGCGAACGAATCCGAACGAAGAGCTGAACTTTTGTCCGCTGTAGCGACGGCAGATCACCTGAAATGCACGAGGAGTGTGTAAAGTTCAAGGGGGAAGCGACAGATGTTCCAAGCAAAAAGCAGAAGATATCATAAACACCCTGGATCCGTGGAATTCTAGAGTGCCTGCCAGATGGCAAAAAATAGTCCCGTGACCGACCGACCGACCGACCGACTGGTGGAAAACTGAGAAAGAAGAGCCATCAGCTGTTTTGAAAAGATTCGAGAGGCGTCAGGTGGTTATCATCGGTGGAATGAATGGCACTTGAGGATGATTTGTTCAAATCTAGCTCATCCTCAGTTCACCGCTCCGTTATCCAGTTGTTTTGATATTGGGAAGTGGGAATGACTCTCACCTGCAGATCACAGTTGGCCGGGTTGTATTGAGAAGTTACTCGTTCGATTCGCCACGTCGAGAAATCGTCTTCAGACGGGTAGACAACACGGAAGAAACGATGACTTCCGGACGGTCGCTGCCATTCGTTTCCGTCGGCAAAAAGAGCGCGGTCACCGCCACATTTGTCAACGTCGAGCACAAAACTGATGCATTCCTGCACGTATTGCGGCACCGATTTTCCATAGCTGAAAGAGAGAAATGTCATAAAAGTGTTACTGAGAAACGTTGAACAGAACGGAAATTCGATAAATATCGGAAAGGAAACTAGAGATTGTCTAGGAAGTATTAGCAATAAGAAAAAGATGTGACTGAGTGTAGCTACTTGTTCGACGACTATTTCTACTAAGTGAGTCCGTGTATTCCGGTGTAAGATTTCGCAACAGAGTGTTTCATCACCTGACACCAAGTTGGCATGCAGAAGGAACAAAATATTTGAAATCTTGTCAGTTTTTTGTAAAACGTGGGAATGTCCTTTCTTTTGGTTGAACATGGCAAAGGGACAATACGAACGAGGGTGAGAAACAAACACACACTTCGAATCATTAATGTTCAGTAAAGAGTCAACATGTTTTTGCAGCAAAGCGATCCGAAAAACGATCAAAATACGGGCGACAAAGGCAGCATCGCCAACAACGAAAAGATCGAAAATTGATCCACTTCTTGAAGGAGACACGCTTTTGTTTTGGCAGCTGAGACACCGGGCCAGAAATAAATAACTGATTCACGAGGTGTTTAGCGAGGCAGAGTATACGGGTTGTCAAGGCGATAAGCGTCTAACGGTCACAAACACGACGCGGGAAAGAAATTGAAAGGAGGGAGAGAAGATGCACCTCTTGCTCCTCAACTTTTTAGATTCATGAACGTTTTTGAACCACTTCTCGACTTAAATTTGGTTAAAAAAAGTGTCAAACGGAAACGGTTATCAGTAAAAAAGTCAAAATGCTTGTCCGAGAATGCGTTATCATCGAAAAAAAGAACATGAAGTTATTGGCAGATTCTTCGAAAAAACGTGATATTCGGAGAGTTCTAATCAGTTGTGGCCACTCAAACACAAGAAGTGATCAACACTCTGCGACGAGGGAGACCGCCGCGCGAGCAGGTGAATCACCTGATCCGATAAAGCGGGGACACACCCGTGTGTTCTGCGACAGACTGCGAGAGAAAGAGAACCGAGAGCCGATCGAGCAAAAACAGTACGATTTTCGATAGCCAGAAACGAGAGAAAATAGAGGAAGGAGCTGGTAATGGAATAGAGTGAACTGGTCGAGATGCAGCATGTCACGAGATATCCGAAGACAAAAAAGACGGAGATAAAAGAGAAAAGGGAGGAAGGAAGTGGGGAATGGGATAGCGTGAGCATGAACTGGTACTCTGCTCAGCTTCTTTTGTCTTTTGTTTTTGAAGAAGTCACAGTTAATCTTTTTTGCAGTCGGTCTTCTGGTGAGCTCGTCATAGCGGCTCTAACCAGGAACTCATCATAAGAAAAACGATGGCTCTGAGAATAAAGTGCACCTCAACGCGGCTGTTTTTTCAGAACGGAGACGATGTGGTTTAGAAAGAGGAACGAAAGCAACTAAAAAAACAAGGACGGCCGACCCATCTTCGTTTTCAGGCCGCTTTTCAAAAATAGATGACGTCACATGATGGATTGGGTTACTTGTCGGAATGGAGAAAGAACTTTGGATTCCGGAGAAAAAAGAGAGAAACGGCGAGGAATCGGCATGAAAGCAAGAGTTGGGCATATCGAGCCGGAGAATTTGAGTCATGCTAAGGCGGCAGAGACAAGAAGAATCACTGGCCTTGAGGGGATATACATTTTCTAATAACGCCTCCAAATTGTGTCCACGTTCTTCGTCTCGAGAGAAAACGAATTCATTAACAACGTAGATCCACCATCGGATTTGCATCCTTCATCTATGTGCATGTTTTCCTTTCCTGCGAGCAAATTTCTTTCCAGTTTTAGTGCTCCCACGCTCATGTTATTCAAAAAATTTTGAAATTCGCACGTACTTCCCGGATTTTCAAATCCTTCTCGTTGCTTAATTACAGTCAATGAAAAGGAACATTCCCGTCACATCGATGGTGGAAAAAAGGTGGAAAAACAAAAAAAGAAGAAGCAAGAAACAGAAGAAGAAGAAGCAGTCTGACGACGTCGTCGTGGACGTGGGAGAGGACGGAAACAGAAGTAAGAGGAGGAGGAGAAGGAGTGACGAAATATTGATGAGAAGCGAGGACGAGACGCAGGCGACTACGCGGCCGGCAAAAATAGACGGCCGCTGAATGAGAGGCTCGCTCTCTTTGAAAATGAAGAAAGACTGGGCGCAACGGGAGACGCTGAGACGGTAGAGAGCGATGGAACGAAATGGAAGGTTGTCGGTTCGACTTCGTTCGGATGAATCGATGTATGTGGCGAGGAGGGTCGCGACGCAAAAAAGGTCGAAAGCGGACGGCACACGACAAACACTTAGTTTTTTACCCCCTTCTCCTTCCTCCATTCCTAGTGTCCTATGACGTGGATTCTCCAGTCAATGGGAATAACAAGAATGACTCATTTAGATTTTGAACCCAAAAAACTCACGCGAGAAACTTTTCAGGTGACAGAAGAATTGATATGGCAGTATTGAAATCACAACCATGGCGAGCAAGAATCGGTGCTTGCTTGTCCGCATCTGCGCATTTCTGAAAATATCATCAATTCGACTATTCCCCAGTTGTGCCTTGCCTTCCACGTCATCGGCTCAAACTGCTTCTCGGCGTCGTCTTCGTATACAGTTAGCGGATGCGCTTGTCCCATCCATTCATAGCAAATGACTACAAACGGGATCATGTGCTCATCTTTGTTGAATCCTTAAAAGCTAATGTGCATTCAAGAGACGTTCTGTCCCTCTTCAAACCTGTGTATATCCTTCTGATGAAATCGCCACGCGAATCTGTTCCCGGGTGAATGAATTGCTCGCAGACGACCTGGAAACTTGCAAAATGAACAAAGATAGTATATATTCCAGCTACCTTCAAGTTATGATCGTTCTTCTGAGTCATAAGAGGTTGCCGACTTCCATCTCCAATCACATACTTCCGCACAAACATTTGGGCGTTGTTCCACGTTCCGAGTCCGTCGCTACATATTTCTTGCTTCAGAAGTCCTTCCTCTAAATGAACAATGAAAGTTCCTGTGTTCGTAAACTCCTGTGGAATAGAGGAACAAATCAACTGTTTGGGAATCTGAAATTTCCCATTTAAAGCTATAAACAAATCGAAAAACACTCACCTCGGAGGCATCCGTAGACATGAAATGAACGACATCTTTCAGAGAAACGGCCGTGTCCATGAATATCGGCCAATCGAAATGCATTCCGGAACCATCTTTTCGCACAAAGACTCGCCAAGTCTTAGACGATGAAGGCTCTGAAAATTTTTCTTTTATTCTCATCATTTGTTTCTTAAATTCTAGTGTTACCTCCATCTTCTTCAACAACCTCCGGATCGGAATCTTCCAAGTCCTCCACAACGTCTTCGAAAGCGTCGTATTGCTGGAACGATTTTACACGGGCAGTGCGAGGGGGTTGACGCTTCGGGACGTGAATCACTCTGAAAGTTTGAATAATGAATTCAATTGAAATTCGAAGAAGCTTTTGCACGTACTCTCCTCTCCTCTTTCGACCCGGCTTCTTCGCCGCACCTTTCTTCTTGTTCTTTGTCAATGACGCTCGCTCGGAATTCTCTTGCCACACCCGGATCTAGAAAAAACTGTTTGCCAAAAGGTTTAGAAGTTTTCGGATTTACCTCTCCAGCTGCAACTTCTTCTGGATCAGAGCATCCTTCTTCTCCAATATCAAAGTGATTCAGCTCTTCTGCAACCAGTTTTTGTTTCTTGCAAACAAATCCCCCGTCAAACTCACCAATGTTATCCACATCATAGACGATTTCCTCGCCTTCGATGAGCACTTCCTCACGTTCTTCCATTTTTCGACAAAAATAGTTGAGAAACTGACGAAATCGTGTGACTTTTCGCCACTTTATTCGATTATTTTCGGAAAAAAAAGAAGAAAAATAAAACATTTTGGGGCTTTGGCGGCCGAGAAGTTTGTTGGATTTCTCGGCCACCAAACACCCGCGAATTTCAAATTGAGTTTTCCAGTTGGTTTTGTCGAAATATAAATATCGGAATACGTTTCGGTGACTTTCGTGTGCTTAAATAGTGTTTATCATTTAATGAACGAATAAATTTGTCTCATTCTGATGTTCCATTTCAATAAATTCGAAGAATTCCCGTTCCAACAGATTTGGTGAAAAACTGATCACAATGATTTTGAAATTGTCTAGTTGTCATTTCGGGAAAATAACAGAAATTGTACGAGGAAGCGTTCTGTTATTTTTGTGATTGTCTTCGAGAGATATCAAGAGAACCAGCGTCCCGTAAATAGGAACATTTAGCTCTTTTGATCCAAACCATTGGAGAGAAATATTCTAATGAGATTATTTGAAAACAAAAACAGCAGAAGAGATTTTTCCTGTAATTGGAGCATACATTTTTCTAATTCGGAAGTTTGATTTTTCGGACCCTTCCCATTGTTCGTTTGTTGCTCCAGGTTCCGGTGACTGATAGTTTTTCGAATAAAGGCTTCAGTATTCCGAGAAAAGGTTTGATGACGTCTGTTATGTATATATTTATGTGTTCAGTGGTGCGCTTGTTATTCGGATACTTGCCTGGAGAGCTATTAGAAGGAGTAAGAAGGAGAGAATGAAATACACCTCTTTCATTGAAAAGGAGAAAGAAAATACACATAATTGAGAGAAGAGTATATAGTAATACAAGAGTTGTTTCAATCGAGATCAGTCGTATCTGGTCGAGGAGTATCTCGTTTCCTTTTCTCCGTAGACCGTGGTGAGCGACTTTGCGGGCATCGGACGGACCATCCATCTGCAGAAAAGCCGGCGGAATCCATGGTTGTAGGGCTTGATGTAGTACATGGTGATGATGGGTTGCACCAGAGGAATCACGCTGGAAGATGGGAAAGTTAACAGTGGATTGGTGGAAGTCAATGGATTACCTGAAGATAGTGTACACGAGGTACTCCGCAATGGTGACATCGATGAACTCGAGGTGGTAGAGACCGTAAAGGGTGATGGGTGGGAAGACGAGGAAGATGGGAACGGATGCCTGGATGGTCAGCACTTGGATCAGCTTCCGATGGCCTTTCTCGGTTCCTTCGCTCATCGTCTGAAAGAGAGAATTCAAGAAATGATCGGGAACTTGGTAGACTCACTGTTTTGTTGTGAAGGAGGTAATTATGGACCTTCTTGTAAAAGAAGCAGACCATGACGTAGATGGGGAACATCGGAAGGACGATAGTGGCAAGGGTGATGGAAGTGAGCGGAGACTTGATCATGTGGTTGCCGGAGATGAAGAAGTGGTCCAGTTTGTACTGTGGTTTGTTCTCCTTCAAGTACGATCTGATCTCTTCTGGCGGTGATTCGGAGAAAATGAAGCAAATCTGAAAGAGAGGTCAGTGAGTTGATTGGCTTCGTTTCCGGGTAGACTTACATGTTGGGCAAAGGCCACCAGCCACAGGCAGAAACACATAAGGATGCAAGATCTTTGCTCGGGAGCCGGACGGATCAGGATCCAATAGCGGAAGCCGAAGGAGATTGGGAAGCAAAGGAACATGTAGAAGAGGGAATGCAACATGACACAGTATGCCCAGTAGCCGCCTTGAGATCCTCCGATCCAGCCAGCAGGACCCAATGAGACATAGGCAAAGGCCCATTTGTTGGGGATGATTCTGATCTGAGCCAGAGTGCAGGAAAGCGAGAAAACCAAGTCGCCGAGGGTAGTGTTGATGAGAAAGATACTGTAGAGTTGGAGACTCTTCGGCGACTTGAAAACGATGAGATAGATGAGGATGAGGTTGAGTGGAATGGCCAGAGAACCGGTGATCCACCAGAACGAACTCGCCGCGTAGTCGTACGGAGTCCATCTTTGTTTCTGAAAAATCAATGATTCCGATGGTTCCCAGCTTCCGAGATATTCTAGTTTTCGTGGAAAAGAGTGTGTTTCAATGTGGGCATCACACAACACACGTCAACTGGATAAGTGAAAACGAAAATTGGATTTTCACCAGAAAGGTCTTGACTCTTACTAAGCACAGCACTCGGTGCAATCGCAGAGGTTAAAGTTTGAAAGGAATGTGTGTTCTGGTTCAAATCGGGAACATAAAGAAGTTAGATAGAGGAAATAGTTTTAGATTAAATTGGGAGTAATCAGTCTGCTGATTTGGTTTTCAGTCATGGTTTGTCATCACCTACGTAAAACGCGTAAAGGACTGAAAATGTCTATTGAACAGAACAGTTCAAAGCTCAAAATGGTCCCCAGTGATCCAGACTATGTCATTATGTCTGAGTGAGTTGGAAGTGCTGTTCTGATCCTATCGAACCCGTGACATTTCCAGTTCAACTCACCACAACTTCATCCAGAAAGAACATTTTCAGCGGGCGAAAGGTTTGTTCGGCGAGTGTTCGTCTCTCTGCAAAACAAGGCACGTCTCCAATCAACAAAACGAGAATATAATCGAGAAATAACGAGAGAATTGGTAGGAGGGGAGAGCAGGATATGCGAGCAAAACGATTAATCAGTAGCACCTAGAGAGGGAAAAAAAGAGAAGTGGAGGGAGAGAAAATGAAGTTTGTGTTGCGATACAAACAATAATTGGGTTAGTTAGTTGTCGAGTTGATTCGAGTAGATTCGAGGACAGCCAAACAACTGGGAAACATTTCGAATGGAATGAGCTTTGGTTGCCGACCCGACCCGACTCCGGCTGAGCAGAGGAACAGACCGACTGTTCCGGATCGGAACACCTCTTGCACAACTTCCGGGATCTTCCCCCTCCTCCTCTTTTTGTCTGTTAATTGTCTGGAATTCCCAATTTCACTGCAATTCCTCCCCGGAGGCGTCGAAAATAACTATCTTGTTACCGCCAGCACGTGAGGATGTCTAGGATGAAATAACAAATAGAAAAGAATAACAAACAGAAGGATACGGGAACTGGTGAGATGGGTAGAAGACGTTCACTTTTAAGTTCTCGAAAGGGGCGGGAACTGGTTTTTGAGCTTGCTCACTTGGGGAATTCCCAATCAGCTCACTATTGAAATGACGATCTTTTGAATAGTTCGCACTTTCTGAGAACCGAACGAAAGCAATTGGTGTTGATGTGATGAGTAAGATCGTCTCGAGAAGACGTTCAATGATCGTGTCAGACCGACTTCGTTAGGAAGTTTAATGCTTGCTGATCGAGAGGAAGAGATCTATTGATTACGAGTAGAGTCGTGGAGTTTCTTGGAAATCTCCTTCGCATATCAATCATTCACTTTCTCTGCAGCGATAAAGCGACAGAGATCTGAATACTCAATCAACCAGCCATTGGAAGGCGCCGTCTGTGAGGTACTTGGAAAATGACGGAAACGTTGACGGAAAGAGTTCAGACATCTTTTGAAGAGACTAGATTCTGATGCTCACACTCTAATTGGGTTCGTTTAAGACCCAGTGAGGAGTGTCTGATGGGCGGAATCTGCAGAGACAATGATCAACGGACTGGAAGACGAAACGAAGCGGTAAGAGGAGAGGAGAGCACGCATTGGTTTTTGGACACTTCGGACAGAAGGATCAGTGGCTTTTTATAGATGCAGAACTGTGTTTTCCTTTTGGGATTGCGTGGTTTTGTAGGGGAAAACGGAAGGAATGGAGCAAGAAAACACGGGAAGGATCTCTCCTCGGAACCACTTGTTTTTCCGAGATCAAATGTGTCGAAAGGAAGAAGAAAAGGCTATTTGGTTCCAAGAATGAGTGAAATGTACAAAACAGTTTGCCAGAGAAGGAAGTGATGTGAGAATGAAATGAGGAGGAGCAGGAGCAGAACAAGGCGAACCACTTGAGAATAACTGCGGAATGACTTGGAGACCGGAGCACAAAAAGAGAACGGAACCTGTGCTCCGATGGTCAGTTTTCAGTCGTCATTCGATGAATACTGTGATTATGCATGAAAAGGAATGACTAACAGGTACCACACAGGCGATAATTATTGTTCCTGTAGAGGAAAGAGTCACACTTGAAAGAGAAAATACCAGGTTGAGGCGTATCTTGTTTTCTATTTGAGATCAGACAGAGCAATCAAACACTTTGAAAATTCTGAGGGGAATCAGTGATAAGAAAGTGGAAAGTTTAGATAACCGAGAATACGATATCTTCAAAGTTCATGGATATCAAATGAGCCAGAAGTTAGGCACCAGTCCCCCCCCCCTCTCCACGTGATCAATCGAGCAGGGGCGGCAGAATGGACATGCCCTTGGCACTGGAGTTTGTTTTTTCTTGGAAAATTACGAGGAATTACTCAACATCGTTATCGAATTTCTTTCCGCAACGCTAATTAGAGCTAAATAGGGGATTACTAGTAGTGAAAAAGTCATTAATTAGGGAGGATGACACCGAAGGGAAGACTCGTGGAAGTGACACTAACTAGCTCTTCGACAAACAAGGCGGCCTCTTTTATACTATTCTTAGCCTATAGCTACTCCTTCTCAGAATTTTAGGAAATCGTTTTTCGTCGAAAGCGGAGACAGTTCGCATATGGATATCAAGGAATCATTCAAAAGTGCCAGTCTTCTTTTCAAAATGTCACCGAACAATGAAGGTAATAGAAGAGATTCACAGAAGTAACTAACGATCCCAATTGATATATTCGGGGGATTCGTAAAAAGGAAAGTTCTCGAATGAAATGCACGTACATATCGGATACGTCTGGCTGGAGAATGACGAGGCGAACTGATGATGATCAGAGAACTGGAAACGGACTGAAAATGGAATGGAACCGACCGGGGGAGGGACGGAACGAATGATGATGCGTAGGTTGATGGCGAGGAGCGGATGAATACTTTTCTCATTTCTTTGATGGGAAATTTGATGAAATGGGGAGAAAGAGCCCATTATGGAAAAGGGAAAAAGTATTAAAGACGTCGAAGGAGGAAGCAAAAAGTTGCTTCTTTTTTGTGTTGAGAGGGGTGAAATATCAATGGGAGAAGGAGGCAGAGGGGGTGATTCAGAACAAGAGAGAGAGAGAGAGAAAGCAAATCAGTGGCCAATTGGGTATAATGAACACCCGGTAATTCGGGAAAACGAAAACACTTAATGTTGATTTATTGGAAATTTGGAATTGAAAATAGGGAACAAAAACCATTTGGGAAGGGTATCGAAAATGAGAAATGATGGTGAAGCGGACCAGACGACAACAAGAAAGAACAAACACGAAGAAAACGGAAAGGAGAGTGACCTGTGCCTCCATGATTAAATGCCCAATTGGATAAGGTCCGCATGTGTCTGAGGAAATAAATATATGTACGTCAATAGTAAAATATGGCTGGCTCGTGTCATTTTATGGCGTTAGTCGGACTATTTTCAACAAAGTTCTTTTTTTTTGATACGAAGGTTGTGAAATTGAGTATTGGTCTGGGTGCTTTATAGTAGTTTACGCTCGAGAGCCAATACCAGCTAAATAAAATTAACAGAAAACCGCCAAACTCCAAGAAGATTCAGAAGTTTCGTTGTTATTATAGAATCATCGTAAAAATCTTTTTGCTCGTTTCACGAACTCGTTCGTAATGAGAACAATGTAGATGTTGATGAGAGCGCGCGCCTCCGCGAACAGAATACTGTTGGTTATCAAAACAATCCACAGTTTTCTTAAATCCACGTTTCGAACGTTCTCTGGGCACCTTATCGTAACATAATTCGAGAATACAGCAGAACCAATGACGACTGGATCACGTCAAAAGCAGCACAAACCACAGAACCTGTACACATTTCGAGAATCTGCATACGTGACATAAAGCCAGCGAACCTTCGCTTGACCATCTCATTTGTCTACTAGAAATACTGCTCTTTTTCGGCAACAATGATCTCTGTTATCTGCCGCAAATCTGTTTCCAGTTCACAGGATTCGCAGAGAAAGAATGTCGGATTCGGTGAAGCACAGGAGACATCAAGATCCTCACCGAAACACAGCTAGAATTCTTTGTATTTTGTTGCCATTTTGCTTCGAAATGAGTTTGAGATGGGTTCTTTGCAACAGAGATCAGATGGATAGATGGCTAATGGATCTAAAGAGGAAGTGGAAAGAAATGAGAAGAGCAACGGGTCGGGGATCGAGAGACTCGAGCAAGAAGCGGTCAGGGGAAACAACTCTTTGCAAAAAGGCTTTCCCAGTTCTCACAATTACCCTCGATACACCAAATGTACATTGAACTAATCAAATCTCTCCGTGCAACCATTGGAAAACACTTCCGAAAATCACGGAGCACTCAAAGAGACCAACCCGGGCGGTGCAAGGAAAAGAGAATGATTAGTTGCTGACGTGGATTCTGAAGTCGTCGAGGAGATCCTTGAAGGGCTCAAAGTTCAATTGGCAGTCGAGAAGACAGAAAATGAAATGCGAATGCGGGAGAGAATTTAATTAAACTTTTCTTCAGGAAGGATACTGATGTTTGGCAGAATGGAAACATTGAGCTGATTTTGAAGAGAGCAATCAAATTTCGGACCGATATGAGGAACTGAAAATTGAATTGATCGGATTATAGAGTAGTCTGATTGGTTCGAAGGGGAAACATATGTTGCATATGCTAACTAAATGGAGAATTCTGAAAGGGTACCGGTATGTTTCAGATTGGAGGAACATCTGTAAAGTTGTAGGGATCGTTGATCTTTTCAAATTGGCTACTTCCTGGAAATTGAAACAAACAGCTTCATAATCTTATTACTTTTGACTTCTCGTTCCAGCTCCGCCAGTCTTTCACAGAAACTCTCCTCTACTTTTACTCTACTCGCTGACCACCCGTTCCTTCACAGCGAAAAGACGATCGAAACCTAATATTCGTGTGCTTCTTCTTCTCCTTCTCCCTCTTCGTCTTCTTCTTCTGCATTCCTCTTCGCGTGTCACTCTTCATTTTGAAACCTGTCGTCCAGCATTGAAACGAAAACGAACGACAACCCAAAACATATGCAAACACGTCACTCTTTTTAGTTCGTTTCTCGTTGTCTCTAAACGCTGAAACGAGAAGAAGAAGAAGCAGTGCATAGGTCAGTGTCGATCGTCCTCGTTCCCCAGATATGATCATCATCATATGGCAAAACAACAGAAACAAGAACCGGATCCATCCGTGTTACCGATTGAACAGGTACTCGCCACAGTGTGATCCTTGCTTATTGTTCCATTGTCACACGCAACACATCACTTCGGATGTCTGCATGATTTCATGTAGCTCTTCTCCTCCTTCTTCTTCGTCTCCTTCTTCTCCATACGGCTACAATAGTTCATCGCCTTCCTTCACTTCGTAGTGTTCAGTTATGCCTTCAAAGTCCTTCTTTTCCTCTTCTCGCATTCTCCACTTCTCATCTCCGGTCTATTCATTCTGACCCATTATTCTTTCTCCATCCCCCTTTTGTTTTTCTTCCAAATTCCCGTGTTACTACCAACAAACCTACCGTATCCTTTCCAGATTTTACGTTATTTAAAAATTCCTTATCTATCCATCCAAAAAACGATGTAAACATGGAAATTGGCTACTACAACGTGGGCGGTATCGGGTTGAACGACCTTGATAAGAGGCAGGAAAAGTGGCCGAACGAGTAGGTTGAATGCCGAAGAAAGTGGTTCCCCTGTGTCGAGAAAACGAGGAAACCAACTTGTCCCCTTCCGCTTCTTCTTCTTCTTTCTTCTGCCCGATTAGCAAAGGATCGCATCATTGCTTTCAGAGATCTACGGATCCGTCTGTGGCAGGAGAATGATGATATGCAATCCGTGATAAGTATGAAATGCCAAATCTGTTTCTCCGATTCCGTCTAATCTCAATGGTCTTGGTCTTCTACTTGTATCTCCACTTCTTTTCCTTTTTTTCTGCATTGTACAAACAAAAAAACCGATATCAGAAGGAAATGTATTCAGAACTTCTTCTCTTCCACCGGTTAATCCTCATTTATATTTCCTCCCCGAACCTCGCTCTTTCCCTATTCCATTCCATTCCATTTCTTTTCTTTCTTTTTTCTTTTCTCACCTCATCAAAAATGAGTTGTCCTCTCTCTCCAATTCTCCTGCTCAACCTTATCTCCATCGTCACATGACCGTGAATCTGCGCCGTTTTGCGTTAATTAAAAATGCGCGGCGAACAGGGGCCGAGCCAGGCCGTATGACGTTTCGAGTACTTTGCACCTCTTTCCGTTGGTCCGGGAGGGTCAGCTCCATCGTTTTCAATTCAATTCGGGGCTCTTCGCTCGTTTCGCTCAACCAACCGAACCGATCATATACTTGTTTTTTCCGTGCCACTTCTCTCTCTATTTCTCCGTTTTTATGGTTTCATCCGTCTGCCCAAATTAGCTTTCCAGCTTCTCTCAGAACATCATCATCATCTCCTCATCATCACCACTCACACCCCTCCCCTTCCCCCCTCGTTTTCCCGTTAATCCTCACTAATGTCTTCCGTTTCATTTTTCCAGATGTCCACAACAGATTTGTATCTATCAGTGCCTAAGCTCAGCATGAGCCAGAGAAGGTGAGTATGATGACGTGAGAGATTCTTTTTTCCGTCTTAGATGACGTAGAACTGCAACATTTCTCGGAGCATTCCCATTCAAAAGCTGCAATTGTTTTTTCGTTCTTTATATTTGATTCTCATCTAGGAATCTGGCATTCTTGGCTAGTTTTACAATGCTTAATCAACCGTTTGAACCATTAGTCACAGTCTTAATCTGAAAACAGTTCAATTTCCATCGAAATCAAAGAATGCATTCAGGGTCATTCGGGGTCACCCTTTTCTTCTTTGAAAGTATTTGTTTCCCTGCTTCTCCTTCTCCGACAGTCACACCTTCTTTTCATTCGAATTTCAGAAGCAGCGAAGGTTATCTGAACGCCAGTGATCTTCTCTCCCAAGGAGAAACACACGAGCCAAATCTGAAAGGAAGACGAGGAACGAATCCATCCATCTTCGAAGGCCATTTCATGGATGCACTCCGGAAGAATTATGAGATTGGTGAGTGAGTGAGTGAGTGAGTGAGGTGGTTGATTGGCTGCCGTCATTGGCTGTCAGAACGGAGGAAAAGAAGAGGGAACAATGTTGGAGATCAGAGTGAAAGTGAACTGTTTACAATAAAAAGCTGAAGGCGTCCGGGGAGGTGTAAAAGGATAGAAGATTGCGGTTCTCACCCTTAACCCGAAAGTATATGATACATCTAGACACATCTCCTCGTTTACCTGCCCATTACCCGGTCATAAAACACGTTTCCCTCTGTTTTGTGTTGTTTTTCCTCTAGTTTCCCCGGAACACTTGATATCTCAATGACTGTTTTGGCAACTGTCTCGTTTTCCCTTCTTTAAGTTTCAGGGGCACAGATCACAGTGCAAAAAGGACAATTGGGTCATAAGAACCCAGCAGCTATATATATACGGGATCCATCCCCCCAAACATTTTCAACTTCTCTTTTTCAAATTCAATTCTCTTCTTTACACATATTTTTGCCGGAGAACGATGAGTCAGTGACCACCCACTTTCACTGTCTTCGATGCCAGATCTGAAGGGAATGACCTTCTGAGAGAAGGGTCAGCGTATCGGAGAGAACCGAATGACCGAGTGATTTGAACTGTCTGCAGGTGGCAGAATGACACGCCAGATAGTCCACACGGCGACTTTTGTTTTGCTATTTTGAAGGATTCCAAGAGGCAAGTTCCCACGAAAGTCAGAGAGCAGGTTTCCGAGTAGAGAGTCACCTGCTGGTCCTCTCAGAATACCTCTAGAACCCTTGAAGTTTGGTTCCCGAGACAAACTCCAATGTTCTCCACCGCATGATGTTCGTCATGTTCTTCCTTTTCTTCCGCCGAAACCCACTTCATCTGACCGGCTGGTTAGTCATGAGAAGCAAAGCAAATAGACTGTCGTCCTCTGAAGGGCTCTTCAACCTGCCATCCGAACATCTTCTCCTGTCAGGCGCTCATCGGGTCTTTTCCCCTCTTCCGTTCGCCTTCTCTTTCCCTTTCGTCGCCCACTTTCAGCAGCATCCTGTCGTTTTCCCATCCACCAGTTGATAAGATTCTTCCATTTCTCTGTTTCCCATCGCGAAAAAAACATTGGAGAATTCTCTGTGGCTTGGCTTGGTTGGCTTATCAAAAAACACATGAACAAATTGATTCCAGTTCTGTTGTGTTCGTCGCTCTCCGATTTCTGCCCTCCGATCTGTCTCCACTCTGCTTTTTCTCATCGGGAGGGTCTCTGTTCCGGCCGTCCATCGGCCAGTGGTTCGGAATGAATTATCCGATCGTACACCCAGATAACCCTCATTTCACCTCATTCGACCGATCAATAGGCCCCGACCGCCTCGCAATGAATTTATTACTTTACTTCATTTTCCTGGTACCACTCCAAGAACACGATTTCAACTTTGGTTCATAGTCTAGACCAGTGAACCGAGAAGATTCCGCAGAATGTGATCACTCGTTGATATCTCCACGTCTAGGCTACAGAATCTAGGCTTTTTTGTCCTTTCCGATCAAACCATCACGTCAGGTTTCGTCTTTTTGTTTCGGTCGGGAAGCTTGACGCGTTTCGAATGTTTCCGTTCTCCTTCTCTCTCTCTTTCTTCCCCTCTCTTTTTTTTCCGGTTTGTTTCCACAGATCTTCTGGAACCATCTACCATCGATCCAGTAGTGTCCAAAGTTTGTTCCTTCCCGACTATAAACGATGAAAAAGGTACAGACTAAGAACTGTCTGGCCATTTTTGAAGATCCTATCTCGCCATTTTTGTACCTCCCACGTGCTGCTGCCATTGTTTCCGACTCCCTCTAGTCCATCTTTCGATTCGACCTTGGCGCTTCCTTCTCACTTTCCTTTCGGATTGGCCCGCATCACCCTAAAATCACTATGATTACGAAATCAATTTACGAGGCGAAGTGAGAATTTGTTGATATCATCAAAATAAAGCAGCCGTGTCCGTCCGTTTCCCTTCCGGCCTACACAATCCTCTCTAGCCTACATTTGTTTTCCTGTGTCGCGAGATGGTCACTTGCAGAACTATTCCGTCCTCCCTGAAAGTTCCATTTGTTCTCCTTTCTTCACATTGCCATGGCCATCCTATCAGGTCCAACTAGTTATCACAGTCTCCATGTCCACTTGGCATATATAGTATGTTGTTTGTTGTCTTTTATATCTCTTGATCACAAATTCCTTATTTCCGACCCTCGCCTGATTTGATAAACATCAATTTCACCTGTCCTATGAGACATGCTCTATCTATAGGTCAAAGTCAGTCCACTGCAATTTGCCAACTCAGTCCACATAATTGTATGTAAGTGGAAGGTGACTGAAAACTTTGAGAGGCACATAATTAAGAATGTACACTTCCCCCTTCTCCAGTCTGTTTCCTCAAGTGTTTCCAACCTTTCCTTCGACCAGAAAGTTCACTTTCTCCTTCCGCAACTCTTTCCCTTCTCTCAGTTGCTGCCGATCCGACTAATCGGATCTTCTCGCGAGCGGATTAGCTCTCTTTCCCTCTCTCCAACCCCTTTCTGATCTCTTTCTTTCAGCATCCGTCGTCGCCGATCTCCCAGACCAAGACGCCAAGAAATCGAGTCCATCGTAAGTCGGTTGGGGCTGAACATGACAAAGCGATACCCGGTAGCCATAGCAATGCTAATGAGCCGCACGAGGGGAAATCGAGCATGTAAATACTCGGTAGACTCCCCCTTCCCTCTTCTTCTCATTTCGCATCTGAAAACACCCGTGATTCGCTCAGAATGCAACCGTTCTCTGTCGCATGTCTCGATGCTCCCTTATCACTCACATTACCTCTTCTGCACTTTTCCTATTGTTCTTAACTTTCAAAACAAGGTAATAGATGGTAGAGTAATTGCAAACAGGAGAACAAGAAGAAGCTGCGAGAGAATGAGTCAGTCTTGAAAGTGACGCCACCTTTTCAGAGATACCATCTGAAAGCGAAACAGAAGATGAGGAAAATGGGGAGGAGTGGACGGTACACGAAGCACGCCTCTTTGTAACCAAGTAACCCCCGAGAATAAAGAAAGCAAATGCGTCAGTTGTCTTTCCTCTTCTTCCTTTCTCTTTGCATGTTCCTGCTCCCAGACATACGCAGCCAAAATAAATTTTCTCCATCACATTTGTCTGCTTTCCCGTCGCCAGGTCAACTGCACAGACGTCATTCCGTTTCCTCGTTTCTGGTGCCATGTGAGCGCTTTGTTATTCCTCCTTTTCCATGTTCCGAACACGCGGTGAACTACTCGTTATCTTCTTATCTGAGGACGTTAACCTTACAGTATTATCAATGAGTCTCCTCCTTGTTGCAAATGCCAAAACAACTTCCCTCCCTTCATTTCTCGCATCATCATCATCATCTTTCCCTTTTCAGAATGGTCCGCGGCGGTCCGCAGCTTCGCACGTCGAGCCCCCGTCCATTGATCCTACAGAACCATTCCAAGTGGAGAAATGAAGAGAGTTCCTCCATTTCCTCGGCAGATTCCGCTCTTGGTATGTCATGACTCTCTCTAGATGTTAGATAACCAATTGCATGTAGACTACTTTACAGATGAGCTCGGAGTCCTGATAGATCATTCGAGAAACGCCAAATGGGAATGGCTGCGGAGAGAAGCAAAGCACTTTGTCGACGACGTCATCAATGCGTTTGAATCCGGATCTCCAGAGGAACAATCTGCTCAGCAGGAGAATGAGAAGCTCTCCGCAGTGCAGCTCAGAAAGGATATCAAACGATTCTGTATGTGAACCAATCAGACGTTGAGTGATCACAGTTGACGTTTCCAATTCCAGATTCCGCAGTCCAACCGTATCTGGAAGTTCTCTCCGCACTGTACGACATCATCATGTGGAAGAATCCTCTGTCCACTCTCCTCCTCGTCATCGTCATCGTCTACTCTCTGTTCCGCGGATGGCTCGCTTCTCTTCTTCTCGGTCTTCTTCTTTTCCAACTCAACCTCAACTACTTGTATACTGTCCGCAACATTGACTTGGGTTGGATGTTCATGCCCCGGAAACAAGTTGTTCTCCCAAAGTTTGACATCAGCGGAGCTCAGCTAATCTTTGACATTGCCAAATTGGCACAGAAACTGTTGCGACTGGCAACGAACATTCTGGAAAAGATCGAGAGTCTTCTTCTCTGGAAGAACGCGAGAGTTACTCGAGTATTCTACATCCTCGTCGCCTATTGGTTCGGTTGGTCACTTTTGTTTGCCACTGGAACTTGCATCGGATGGACTGTTCTCACTATCGGAATCCGTATTTTCTTCACCACATACCTCTTCCAACGGTTTCCGAGACTTCGCAAGAGATTTGATACGTACGGATACTTCTACCGTAATCTGCCGCTGCGATCTGAAGCGATTCCCACTGCGAGTGCCCCGAGAAGTCAACCGCAGTCAGCAAGGGTGGAGAGAACAGTTTTGCATCATCAGGAAGTGGATGACAGATGTGTAAGTTCCTCTGCAAATTGCCATCTCCATAGAATATTGCTTTTCAGCACACACCGAGCTCTCGCAGCTTGAATGCTTACTGCGGGGAGAAGTTCGAGTCTCGTCTCGGCAGCAATTTCAACTTGGATCAAGGGGCAGCAGTCAACCTTCTTCTGGGTCCTCATCATCATCAAAGACCTCATTCCCACACTCAATCTCTTCACTATGATTCTAATCAGCATCTCGACAGCGACAACCTGGATTCCCCGCTCAATGACCGTGTTGATACGTCATCTGAACGTCTATCCATCCAACTGCACGGTTCGCACAGTCTTCCAACCAGTGATCAACTCAACGCTCATCGTGTCTTTGCCGATCCTTCGTCCCATTCGAGAACACACACAGCCAGCAAAAGTTCGTCGATCGAAGAGGACGACGACGACGAGAATGAACACACTTCGCTCTGCGCCGACCCGATCATTGATAATGTGATTGCGTGTAAGTTACAACATTGATACCAGAAAAACAAAGATTATATTATATTATCTTTTTTCAGTCAGAAGTTGTGTAATGAACGAGCGGGAACGGCTGTTTCCGTTGGGAATCACCCCCGGGATACTGTACCTGACCGACGCGGCTCTCGTGTTCCGCCCGCGCAATCAAACCGACGATAAGGAACAACTTATGATGCTCTTCCACGATCTGAAACTTGTCAAAAAGGTATCAAGCAGTATTCCGTTCTCTCGTATATTCTTCTCTTGCAGACTCAATCTCTGCGCTCAATGTCGCTCATCACCGGCACACGCAAAAGCCTTGATATCCACATGGAAGGCCGTCGCAAGCCAGTTCAGTTCATCGGACTCGCGAAACGCGACGATTTCGTGACACGGATGCAGCTGATGTGCCGGAACGCATCGGCTGACGTCGACTTCTCCGAGCAATAAAGCTCTTTCTCTCAGCACTTTTCTTGTTCAAATATGTACATCTAGTCAGTGTCCTTCTCTTGTAAGCCATCGTCCTCTGCGTGTTCCTCTTCACTATTCCTGTAACTTTTCCTGGTTGCAATAGTCCATTTTGTGTTATTATCCATCACGGGTTTTGTGGAAAAAAGAATAAATAATTCGCTGTAAAAGTTCACTCCTTCCAAAAACCTTCAACTTATCAGTGCGCGTGACGGACGGGAACGAATCGATCAGTTCCTCGTTTCTTGTCACTTCGCAACCAACTTTCTCTTACAATATAAAACCTTTCGGTTTCCAGAGAAAAAGAAGAAGAAGAACCTGTTTGGATACTGTGATACCGTCTCTTATCACATCTCCTTCTTCTTCTTCCTTCTTTCTCTCAAACAATTCGATGGATTTTTTTCGACAGAGTTTACAGCGAAAGTGGGAGGAGCGGATGGTGATCGCTATAAAAGGGCACGCGAAGTTGGCAGAACGGTCAAATGGTTTCCATGCCCTCTTCTCACTTTCTCCGATTCTAACTTTTCTTTTCTTTCAGATGGGCGCCTTCGGAACGCTCGCATGCGCTTCGGCGACGATCCTCACCATCGGATCTCTGGCCACAATGTGTCTGATCGTTTCCGATATCAACGGTCTCTACCATGACGTCATGGAGGAGTCTCGCACGACTCGCACTGTCGCCGACGATGCCTGGGCTGAGCTTCTCCGCAAGAACGGCGCTCCAGAACAGTCGCGTGCCGCTGTCGCCATGTTGTTCGGAAGAAACAAACGTTCAAATGCACAGTGCAACTGCGGAGCCAAGAGCCAAGGATGCCCAGCCGGACCACCAGGACCACGTGGACCAAACGGAGAGCCAGGACAGGATGGACCAGACGGAGTCGATGGGGCTGATGGAATTCCAGGATTCACCTCCGCCATCAAGGAGAGCTTCGGAGGAGGTTGTGTCTCGTGCCCAGCTGGACCACCAGGACCACCAGGACCAGATGGATGTGCCGGAGAACCAGGAATCGATGGAGAGCCAGGAAACGACGGGAAGAACGGATCCCCAGGATCTCCAGGAGAACCAGGACCAGCCGGACCAGCCGGACATCCAGGAAAGGCAGGACGCGGAGGACCACGTGGACCAGCTGGACCAAAGGGACAGACATACACTCCGGGAGCAGCTGGACATCCAGGAAACTCGGGACGTCGCGGACCACCAGGACCAGCTGGAGCCAATGGAAAGAACGGAAAGGACGGAGCCGATGGAATCCCAGGAGCCGGAGGAGCACCAGGACTTCACGGAGTTCCAGGAGTCGATGGAGAGCCAGGAGCTCCAGGAGAAGATGCTGCTCCGGGAGGAGATGCCGCCTACTGTCCGTGCCCCAACAGATCCGTCGCTGTCGAGGCAGCTCCAGCTCAAGCCGAGCAGATCTACAAGACCCATTAGACCCATTTTCATTCGAAACAATAAACCATTCCGCATCAATTCCAGTGTTTTCGTCGTTCCAGCCTATTCGTAATTCAGTGACCAAACACCAGAACGTCACTTCTTCTCGAACCGTCGTTCGACTGCTACCGTAATCCTTCTTCATTCCTCTCTCTTTCGGTTGCATTTCTGAAATTCCTCATTCAAAGCATTCTCTCTGACGAAATCATGTCCGGAAACTGTTCAAAACCAAACACTCAATACAGAAACTATGTGAAATGTCCACGATTTTATTATCGCGAAAACATCAAAAAATCTGTACAAAAAATAATACAGTGTTCAATACAACCCGTCGTTCTCCAATCCAATGCTAATAGAAAATTTGATCACATTGTGAAGTATAAGTGAAATTTAAGGGCACCCATCACGATTACTTGTCCTTCTGTCGTCGTTCATCACACAATGACCGTCTTGAGGGCATCATTTGCACTGATTTCGATGATAGCCACAGCTCCTCGCGGGAAGGGGATCTTCGTCGCGCCGTCGAGTACCAAATACCCGTTGGTGCATCGAGACTCCAGCTTGATCTTCCGGGCAAATCCACGTGTAGCTGTTCGCTTATAAGTGGCGTTGAAGATTGGTTCCCGGATTGAAAATGCGAAACCTCAAAATGTATACGGTAATATTTAAATTGGAATTGGCAAACTTACTAGGATGGTCTGGTTCGAATGGAATCTTGTCATTGACCAAATTGACGACTTGTCCGACAATGTTTCTGTTGATCGGAATGTTTATGCCGAGTGACTGAAGAGCTTCCATCACTGACGTTGCGGCGTTCTCATCGATTCGGTTCATGCCAAGATACCAGCTTGTGCTGCCGGTTCCGGTGGCGACAATCAGCCCACTGCTCTTTTGTTTGACGGTTTGTGAATCATCGATGGAAATGTTGTAGGTGGACACTTTGGCAGCTTCGTCCTCTCCGATGAAAACTTCATTGAGGGCAAGATTGGTGATGGCAGTCTTCTTGGCACGTTTCGTGAGAGAGAAAATCGAAGATTTAGAGTTTTCCTTGACTGTGACGCGAATCCTCGATCTCTGCACAAACTTCAACTTTCCAGAGACGAGAAGCTCGATGAGGTTGCGCGGTGGGTTCTTTCCACCAACGCACAAGTGTCCTTCCGAACCAATCGGGTCCGTGTTGATTCCGACAACTGGCGTTTGATCGTTGACCGCTGATGCTGCGGTCAGGAATGTTCCATCTCCTCCAGCGGATATGACGAGATCAGTTTCTTGGAGATACTGCTGAAGCTGTTCGCGAGTGACCACCCGAGTCGTGATCCCGGCCTTTTCAAGCTCTCTGACTATTTCCTGTACTGCATTAACCTGTTTCTTCTCATTGTCCAACAGCTCTTGTACATTCGCTCCCTTCGACTGGAGATGTCTGGAAAAACTGATGAATGCCAGGTTTCCGATGGATGAATTTACTTTTTCAGTTCCGAATCGCTCATTCCAGTCTGTTCTTTCTCCCATTGCCATCTGGTGCTTTTTCGAAGAATCAGCGCCGATCGGAAGTACTGTAAGAGGAAACCATAAAAATTCATCTACTGATAACAGAAACTATTATATTTCAGCGATCTTGCGGCGCACTCGCACACAGTACGATTATTCATTTAGTGTCAACCCACAACGTTCTGCTGATAAATAGTCACTCGGATTAAATCTACAGATTCTGCACTATCACGCAATCAACCCGTCTGCGTTCTCTTCTCAACACACACTCTTTTGTTATGTCGACGAAAAGTGCCTCGCTTTCGACGCCGCAAGTGGACCGATTTGAGTTTGTACCTGCTGTTGCTGGCTACCGCTCGGCTTCGTCGTTAAGTTTGCTGGTGAAGCAGGGCGGGCCACGTGGCTAACGCACTGGGAAATCGCCAAAGCGGCCATCGAGAGGCTGAAAAAAGAAGGTTGGAATGTGATATGGGTTGAGGTCACGAGAAGTGTGAAGGAAAGTTCGGTTATCATGAAATCAGCGGAGAGAAAGATAGCGAGAGAAGAAGCTGCAGACGCAAACCAAAGAACACTTGTTGTGGCACCACCACCGATGGTCACTTTATAATGACCGACCTATCGCCCCAGGACCGCCCACTACGCCTTTGCGTTCAGTCTGTGCCCTCCCCCATGGGCGATGGATTTGTGTTTGTCTCGTGCGGGGCACACAAATAGTGTGTAGGCTAGAAGAATCAAAAGAAAAATTGAGGAATGATTTACGTGGGAGGTCTTAATACCGGCAGCGAAATGGAACCGATCGGGAAACGGACACATGATTGGACTCCGAGACGAGCATCGCGCGCGCAAAGTGTAAACTTTTCAATGTTTGAGATTGAAATTTTTCAAATTCAAGAAATTTTCAAGTACAGAAGTTCACACTTCAGTTATAAAAAATTGAAAAAAAAAGAAGATTCAGGAGAAAATCGGCCGCAAAAACAATGATAACGTATTTCTTGTAACAATTACTCACAATGAAATAGAAAATAACAAAAACAAGTTACCGTAGAACTTAAAGGCGCATACATCACTTTTCAGCGACGAGTCTCGCCATGAAAATGGCAGACGACCGGAAAGTGGCAAAGCGTGATCGGTAAGGCGGCGGGAAAGGGTCGGCCTGAAGGCAAGAATTAGTCAGAAGAGAGCAATTACGCGGTGCTCAGTTCGGAGACCAAGTGAGATGAAATATTCAGGCTCGCAGATGTCTTTTGTGTCTTTTCTGTCGGCGCCTCCACTCGGACACAAAATATTGTGCTCTCGTTCACACACATTGGCCCAAGGCCTTTGCTCATGATGATGACAAATAGTTCTCTTCCGCGCACAATTCGTGTCCGAAGAAGTTCTGTGACCAAATTGGAGGGGAATCGTAGTCACATGGACACGTCTGGTTCACGTGTATTCCACTGCATATTCAATCAAGATTGATAATATTGTGTGTGTATTGACTTCAGGTGAGACCGAAACGGACGGAGAGGAAGGAAAGGATGCAAAGGTGGCACTTGTACAATATATTCAGTACACATCGCATCATTATATAAACAGATAACAACAAAACAAAGGACCTATAAGGGGAATCGGAAGCGGAAAGCGGAAGAAACTGGAGTTTTAGGTCAACTATCCGGCCGATAGGCAAGCCAAAAACGCAAATATTTTGAACCCCAGGACAAGAAGAATTGGCCAAGAGAGAGAGAGCAATCGGCGAAGAAGGTCACTTGGCACGCGGCCAAGTGACGTGGGTATGCATAATGCAAGGATACCCCGACTAACTTTTGATCAGAAGAGACACGGGATCCAATAGAAATCAGCACTTTCTAGTTAAAATTCGATTAGATTAGCGAAACAGGTGAATGATGAGAAAACAAGAGGACCGATTAGCCAAAGGAATTGGAAAATTGGGGAATGGTAAAGTGGTCAGGGGACAGACCGAAAACAAGTGAAATGAGGAACTATTCATCTGAAGACTGAGTAGAAATGACAGTGATTGGAGACAGGCAAGAAAAAACGAAACAACGGAGATTCAGAAACATTCAGAACTTGGTATGGGCTGATGATACAGTGGTAAGGAGGTCAATAATCGTCAGTTGAAACTACAAAAACAACCGATGAAGTAGAAGAATTTCCAATGAAATGATCACTTGGAGGCATGACCAGAGGGATAGTCGGAATCGATAGAAAACGTGTGGGAGTGATATGAGAGATCACTAAATGCGCGGCGCCATCGTCCCTTCCTTCGCCCGTTATCTGTCCGTCCACACCGCCCGATTTCTCTACTTCGCCGTCACACGAAACACGTTTCGTTTCTTCTTCAACCCCTCCTCGTTTTTTCTTCGCTCTCTTCATCTTTTTCAAAAAATTTCAAAACCAATTGGTTCGGTCGGTTCGGTTCACCCCATCGAAGAAGTCGACGACGTCTTAAATTCGGCCAATCAACTACTACTTCTCATATGTGCGTGTGACTGTTTTTCTCTTCTCTTCTCGACGAAGAGACGAGAATTCGAACATATACACTTTTGAGACACACTCGAATTGAACCCAATTTGAGTCGGGAAATTGAATATGAAAACGGCGAAATGATGGGGGCCATTTGACGCCGCGATTGACGCATTGCACGGTCGGTTTGTGTTTTTTGTTTGTTTGCTTTGGCTAGGTTTTCAGTTTTCAGTCGATGGCCGCAAGTGCACCAGTTGTATTTAGAATATTACTTGAGGGAGAACGGATAGAATCATCGTTGTCTTCAAAACACAATGACGTTGAAAAGAAGAGAAAAGGAATGATTCAGATGAGAGATGGACGGGAAATGAACGAGTGACAGGGTACAGGAAACCACCGAGAAGCCGCCCGAGAGGGGGAGCGACGGGCGGAAACTAATCTAGAATGAACGATGGTTGGGCATTCGGATGAGACTATGATCTATGGTTTACTGGGAAAAAGAAATGGTTAAGCCCAGTTTCAACGAAATGGTGCTCGAAAAAAGTTTGAAAAATGGAATGACAATGATGCTTTTTGAAATGGGCATGTCAATCAAACCAAACATCGATTCGCTCGAAACACGCCACCTCCGATACGAATTCGAATCAAACTATTCAGGACAGAAAAGGTGAGAGAGAGAGAGAGCATCAGTCATGGAACTGATAAGAAAGGTGAAGGAAGACACGAAAAGCACGCCGTTTGGCGGGAACTTTCTATTTATAGGCTACAGTTTGACCTGTTGAAACAAAAAAGAAACCAGTTGGCAAGTTGGAGATAAATTTAGTGGAAGCACACATTAACTTCAGCTGCTGCGGATGCTTTTCCTTCTGTTCTGAGCACGTGGAGCCGCAGGAAGGAAAGGTTTGTTTGGTGCTCCTCGGCAAACAAAAAAGGATTGCGGAGCAGCATCGGCGGTGGATGGATGGAGCTGGTGCAAAAAATGGTGGGACTGACTGTTGGGAA
>LR571000.1:0-12283 GCA_900536345.3 Caenorhabditis sp. 39 LS-2015
GCCTGATGCGGCGCAGCCGCACGTTCAGGCTGGTTAACTGATAAGAAAAGAGCACGTACGAGAGGAGAGGCCAAAAACAATGAGTCAGAGGCAACACGAGATTTTTAAAAATTCCACCTAACTATCCTCAAAAAGCAAAAAAAAATGTTTTGGGTATCACTATCAGTATCAGTATCACCAGCCAATTTCTCTTTTTCTCCGTAAACTTTCAATCAAATCAACCGCAAAACTCAAACAGAGACACGCCCGCTCGCTGATTCTCCGAACAAAAAATGTTGTTCAAGTACACGGAAAAAGACAAATATTTGAAGAGTTGGAAGGGGGAAAGTTGTCGAAAATCAGCGGATATCAGTGATAGAAATGATTTGAAATACTTCGGAAAGGGAAAAGTTTCCATTTGGGCAGTTTCCGTTTTTTGTCTGCGTCTCTTCCGGAAACACGTGATAAATGGGAGTCTCTGGGGACGAGGTGACATACTTTCGCTTCGAAAAGACCTCCACGGAAAAGGACTGAGAGGACGGACTGATCAATTAGTGATAAGAGATAAGAGACGCAGAGAGGGAGAGAGAGTCATGAAGCTAATGACATTGACATTCCCTTGACGCCATCATTCATGTAAATAAACAAAGAGGGATGGTTGTTATCAGCTGATTCGGTGATAAGAATGATAATTTGGAAGGGAGAGAGAGAGTGTGTGGAGGGAGGAGAGACGCAGAGAGGAAGAGGAGGGGATTACCGGAGGGGAGAGAGGACAGAGTTGCGGAAATTGGGAAGGGAAATGGAAATGGGAAAGGCACACATCATATTGTCTCTATTTTAGAGTTGATATAACTTTTTTATGTAACCTAGTGATAACTAAATTGCCAGAACTAAAGAATTCAAAAATTAAGTTTAGAAAATGTCAATTAGAAACTGTAAATTGCAGTTTCAAAATCAACACTAATCTCTGCTAGGAGAATACGGAATGATTTGAATAGACAAGCTTTTCTTTGACATATATCTCAATAACGGTAAGAGATATAAAAAACGGCAAACTGCAAAAATACGCAGAATTTTAAGAGCTACAATTTCCTAGTTGACAGTTTTTTGATATCTGCTGTCGTTATTGAGATAATTTATGTCGAAATAAAAGTTGGCCGATGCAAGTAGAGGAGTTATTATTGGAATGGATTTTCCGTTTCAAATATGTTATTTTTGAAACTGAGGAGCAGATTGTAGCTATTCACAAATACTCACAGTAAATTCAAAATGAAAACATTTTCCACTATCCATCTTTCAATTTCAAGTTTGAGACATACTAGTTTAAAAAAAAAAAAGAAAGTTGATCGAGACGAGAAACTGTCAATTTCAAAAACGCAAGTTTTGAAACAGCGAAACTGCTAATGTCCAGTTTTACCAATTTCCCGTTTCAAAATCAGATTAAGTGATTAGCAATAAGTTGTCATTTTGATATTATCCTGTTAGAAAATATAGGAAAAAAAATATATGTACAGTACCAGACAAAAAGATATCATATTTTGGTGCACTATGTAGTTTTTCTACCATTTCTATCTCCGGAATGGTAAGAGATATTGAAAAAATTTCAACTACAAAGTTGCGCAAAATTTCAAGGGCTACAATATTGTAGTTTACAACTTTTTGATATCTCTTACCATTCCGGAGATAGAAATGGTAGAAAAACTACATAGTGCAAGAAAATATGATATCTTTTTGTCCGGTACTGTATGTACTTGGTAAAAAAATAAAATTTATGTTTCAAAATGTTTTCAATAGAGAAGTGCTTGGTCGTTATTGAATGGTTTGCCAATATTATCTGCTTTTCAAAAGCTAACAGTTGAGTTTGCAGTTCGAACGTAACGCCTCACGGCGATCGGTTTCTTTTTGTCTGCGTGTCCACACGTGGTCTCACTCTCACCTAGCTGCGTGATGGGATTCATTCCACGTGGCTTAACTCAACTGTTACCATTCGAAAAATTAATAATAATTTGAGGGTCCTAGCCAGTCATTCCAAGCCCTACTTCCCTTCCCTATCACACCGTAACCCCTCTCTCCCGACCGACTCATAACACAAAAACAGTCAGACCAAACGAAGTGCCGCCTGGCCATAGTCAAACATAAACTTTCGATAGCAATACACTGCACTACTACTAGTATACAGTCCAGTTACTACTTTCTCTTATGAAGAGACGCAGAGGGGAAAGGAAGATTACAGAGGAAGGTGCGAATGAATCAGCAGGAAGGAACACAACACTAAGTACAGTACAAATAATTGAGGACGTGGAGGGGGATCATCTGAATCAGAATCAGAATCGAGCGAAGAAGATCAAAAATTCATCATCCGAGAAACAATGCATATTCCCAAATGTCTTGTTTCTTCTGTTTCTCAAGTGTGAAAAGATATCTGCGTCGAGAAGTTTTTTGTCCGTTTTATGGAGGTCGTCCGGGATGGCGAGAGAGTGTGGCGGGCAGGAGAGACGCAGAGAAAGAGGAAAAAGGGAACACATTCTAGGACAAAAGGTCGCAGTTTCAATTGGGGGAGGGAGGGACAGATTTCGGAAAGGGGGTTCAATTTGTCAGTTTCACTGTTATTATTAGCGTGAAATTGGGGAGAGACAGGGAGAGAGAGTGCGTGGGAAGAGGAGAGACGCAGAGATATTCAGAAGGACAATGGGAATCGGGAAAGGGTAGGAAGTTGTCACCTACTAATCGGGATCTTTTTTGAGAAGTTTCGGACAAAAAAGAAGGAGAAAATATACAGTTTCAAGGTAGAATTATACACTTGGAACCAACCAGCAAAACTTTGATTTCGTAAAAGCCGTAACACAGCAAAGTAAATGAAAAATTCGAAAAAATAAAAATACCCAAAACCTCCGTTTCAAAGCATTATCAAAAATAAAAGATACTCAACTTTTTCAATGCGTACACGCTTCTTTATTTAATTTCTCCACTTCAAAGAACTGCGACGCGACCGCAACGCAGCTGGTCTCTTAGCAAAACTTTTCTCCATTAGTCATTCTGCGTTTGCCATTCGGATTGGGATGTACTTTTTGAAAAATCAAACTGACTAGACGAAATGCTTGGTTAAAAACGCCGCGAGACCATTGTCTGATTGTGGCTCCACAAAATCTAGGCTACGATGCAACTTTTCCTATTATTCGTTTTACAAATGGTGACAGTTCGGCGACGCATGGGTCCCGTCGCGCAGCTACGTGGCAACGTGAGAGAGAGAGTGAGAGCGCGTGTGGAGACGCAGACACAGAGAGACACAGAGAGGTCACATTCGAACTGCAAACTCAACTGTCAGAGTTTAAAAAACAGAGAATAATTTGACAAAAAATCAAAAACCAACGTTTCAGAGCATTATCAAGAACAGAGGATAATCGACATTTTCAATATTCACCACGATTCTTCCCCCAGAAAGCAATTCTTCTCTTCGAAGAGCTGCGACGCGACCGCAACGCAGCTGGTTTTGTCTCGATTTTAGGAAAACTTTTCCCCTAGTTATTCTTTGGTTTCCGCCGGCTAGACAAAAAAAAATCGACTAAACGCGCGGCGAGACCATCTAAGCCTCGAGGCAACATTTCATGTTACACTCAAAACTTGCCAAAAACTAAAAACTCGAGTATGACTCAAAACAGCACCGTCCTTCCTCCTCTTGCCGCAACCATCTCCACAATCAGAATCAGTCTCTGTGTGTACTCTATCTCTCCCCTTTCCCCCTCCTCTCCGTCCTTTTCACACCTTTTCAATGGGCGCCCCCCTCTCTTCTCTCCTCTCCGCCGACCGCTTTTATTGCCCATAACTTTTGGAGAGACAGTGTGAGAGATGAAGAGACGTAGAGATATGTTAAGGGTCAGTGAAGCTGATGGAAAGGGTTCGAGAAGGTGTGGAAATGGGTGGGAAGGTTCTTTAGGGAAATTAAAATGGAAGAGAGGGGGTACGGTAGGGTAGAAATGGTACAATGAGTAATGAAATTGAAAACTTACAAAAGTTGAGGAAAATTTGAAGCAGAAAGTGCTGGTTCTCGGCAAAAATTGGCAGATGTATAGTTCAAACAAATGAAAACGTCAACATTTTTGAGTTTTCAAAATTTGAATGAAACAGGTGAAATTAGGCAAAATTCAAACTACACATAGTGTACTCGACAGTTCCGATTCACATATGAAAATTTTGCAAAAAGGGTTTTTTTTTTGAATTTTAGTAGGTAGAACGGGTGAAAAAAGCGCTGTCAACGATAAAATTGGCAATCTCCAAAAGTTGAGGAAAATTTGAAACAGAAAAGCGTTCTAGGCAAAAAATGGCAGCTGCATAAAGTGATCGAAACGTAAGCATTTTTGAGTTTTCAAAATTCTGACTAAACAGAAAAACCTGAACAAGATTCAAACTACAGAATCAACAGGGATCATGTTGCGGATCGTGGGGATGATGGTATCCCCTCTTCTCGCAACCTACAAAGTATATCGTCACCTGCTCCACTTCTACTGCTACATCTTCATAACTCACGCGACACTACCATTGACTTCGACTACCCGACATGTGCATCTCAACATTGGGAGGAATCGACGACTATCTACGTGACCCGCCACCGCCGCCAGGACCTGCCGTCAACCTCGCTTCACCTCGCCCTGGCTTCGATCTCTGACACCAACGTGGCAATGTCTCGCCGTCCGATGCTTCGATCGTCAACAACAGTTCCGGCTTCAACACCGGACTCACTCCACTCGAACTTTGTGTCTCGTATAACTTGTCGTGTAGATAAATGTTGTAGCGTGATACTTTGTGTTAGTGTTGCTTGCTCTCTCGCTCACCTTCGCACTCTTGGTTTAGAATACGCATTCGCTAAACCACTGAACCTACCCTTTACCACACATCACTCAGTGTACCCGACAGTTTCGATTCAAACATGAAACACTTGCGAAACGGAAATTTTTCTTTCAAAGTTTTACTGTTTTAAATTTTTTCAAAAAATAATGATAAAAAATCAGATTAAAAATATTTTACAAACAATTGTAATAACTGGGAAACTATGAACAACTAGATCGTAAAAAATTCCGGAAGTCATAGTGAAAAGCGTTTTGTTTTGGAAATAATTTCAGTGCACCTTATGCTACTTTGGCATCGTTTTCAGAAATTTGGGCCACTTTTATTGAATATTTATGAAACAGAATCCGACACTGTTTCAAAAAAGGAGCATAAGCTTGTGAGGATCCACGATTATTAACCATGATATCTTTACAACTTTTAATTTTTAAACTCCAGAATCCAAAAGATGTAACAAAAATTATGACGATTATTAATAGCATCAATGCCGTCTGATTGTGCGAAAAACTATAGGGAAAAAAGCAGCGGAGAAGGGAGAGTTCACGAAACTCGAATTATTCCGGGAAATGCTTTGATAGTAGATTGAAAAATATACAAATTCTATACTCCATTATTTGAATCACCCAATCTATATTTTGACATATATCTCATGAACGACAGCAGATATCAAAAAACCGTCAACTTAGAAATTGTAGCCCTTAAAATTCTGCGTATTTTTGTAGTTGTTCGCGTTTTGATATCATTTACCGTAAATGAGATAAATGTTACAATTACTCTACTAACTGTGTACTCTCAAAATCGAATTATTTAAAATTAAAAAACGGTTAATTTATGAATTTTTGAAACAGTTAAAAACATAACGGTATTGTATTTACATTTCACACTTTTTGATGAGAATTACTCTAGAACCAAAAAAACCCAATTGACCTCTCCAGGAAACCGAAAAAAAATGAGTGCCGTTCTCGAACACTGTCCCTTTCTTTTTCTCTCCATTTCCACTATTTACAATCTCCGAGAGACCGTTTCGAAATGAGAGACGTAGAGAAAGAGAAAAGAAGAAAAGCTGTGAAGAATAGAAGAATGAGACCAAAAAAAGAAGGGACTGGTTTCGAAAATGAACCCGGATGGAGATGGTCAGAAGGAACTGGAATCGAAGAAAGTGGGGAACGGGGGAGGGGTTTGGGGCAAGGAACAAGGGGGTCACTGTACGAAATGGAGAAATGAGAAGAGGGGAGGAGGTGGAGAGGGAGGGCAAGAGTTCGGAGATTCTGTTTGCTCCGATCGTCATTTCATAACTTTCTCACGGGAAACTGTGAGAAAGCACTGACTGGTTGAGTTGGCTGGGTCGAGTTGACAGAAAACTTTTGGATGACTTTTGGAGATTTAGTTTTGCTGTTTCACACGTATTGTTTATTTTCAATTGATAACTGATATGGGTTGATTAGATAAAATTGCTTGTTGCTTGTTATTATCGTTTTTTTGACAAAATAAGCTACATGACCTAGAAAATGCAAGCCACGACGCGACACGCAACGCGCGACTCTCGCAGCGCTACAGTTAAGTTTTTTGCCAAGTTGTTATGCGCCTTTAACACAGTAACCAAAAAATCAGAAAATTTGGGTAATAACTCGTATGCCGTTTAGAAGACGCATGCAACTGGACGAAAAACTTGACTGTACGCGCTGCGAGAGTCGTGCGTTCCGTGTCCCGCTTTGCCCAATTTTGAAATTTGATTTTAAGGTGCATCATGACTTTGCAAAAAAATGTTGTTATTGTTTTGAGATTCGCGAGTTTTATGTAAATAACTCATTTTGGCAGAAAACGGTAACAGATTCTGTAAAGATATAACTATGTCAGCAAAAACTCATAATCGTTTTTCGTGAAATGCTAGTATTGAAACGTTAAATTTTTATGGTGCATCAGATTTCACAACTCGTGAATTACCAAAGCTAAGTAACAGCAGAGAAGCTGACTTTCACAATTTTCAATTTTCACTTTTTTTCGGTTTTAGAATTGCATTTTGTATCGAAAGAAATGTTTTGACTATTACTGACCAATCACCAATGCTGTCTTGTGCCAAGTAACTGTCATTCTTAAAAACGTTCCGACCGCTATCAAATGTATATCAAACGGGTGTATTAAAGACTCTCCAAACTTTGAAGAAACTTTGAAACACTTATTGTTATATGAATAGTTAAAAATTAGAAGGAATCTTTAATAATTTCAAAACACTGACAGGAACATCAAATAACAGTGAAACACAAAAAATCTCCATTTTCATCCGGGATTTTTGCTAAACCTTGTCTATTTTTTTTCTGTTTCACCATTGCATTTTTAAGCGAACTTGGGTTTTTGAACTAGTTCTTTGCATTGAAGACATATTTCCAAATTCTAATAAAAAAATTTCCGAAAATGAACTATTATGGGTTCCCGGTAACGTTGAGGGTTCAAACGAAAAGGTCCCGCCACGACTTTCTATTTTTTTTTGAAAAACTACGGTGGATTTTACCGTACTTTTTCGAAAAAAGATCAAAGTCGTGGCGGGACCTTTTCCGCGTTTGAATCTCAATTCTTACGTTACCAGGAACGCATAATAACTAATGCTCGAAAATCAGAAACAGGAAGAACATTTCCTCCAACTAGTAGTAAGTAAGTAAGTAAGTAAGTAAGTTTTAAAATTTGCAGTTTCCGAAAATATAGGTAAGTTTTGAAAATGAGGAAGTGAAGATGACATTTAAGACAACCGACTTAGACGATAGCTTTATGGAAGAAAATGCCACAAAATACCAATTGACGTTGTAGAAAAAACAAGGGAAAAAGTAGGGGGAAGAGATCCACTTCATCACTTCATTCCCTCCAAAATTCCGAGAACCTTTCTTCCTTCTGTCTTTCCTCCTCTTTTCTTCATTTCTTTTCCAAGTGAAAATGAGCAAAATTAGATTTTGAGAGAAAAAGAAGAAGCGAATTTTTGGAATTCCAAGACGGGAGAAGAAGCTAAACTTTGGTCAAAACAGAGAGAGAGTGAACTTGTTTGTTTGTCACTGGGTGGTCAGTCTTTTTCAATTTCGGGGAGGATTGAAACAGAAATTTGGGGAGGGAGGGAGGGAGGAATCAACAGGAAGAGGGGGAGGAAAAAAGGAAAAAACAATTGGGAGGAGGGCATCGGGAAAAAAGGGAAAGGGAAAGCTGTTTCAGAATGGGATCATGAGCTAATGAAGCATTATCCAGTTGATGAAATATGGATCTTAAGTATTTTGAAGAAAAGTGGAAAATGAATGCTGTTCAGTACATGCTCTACTGTTTCATTTAAAATTGATGTTAGAAAGATATCAAAACGTTATTCTCCTACAATTAGATGAGCTCACTAAGTTCTTCGAAAAACTCGCATTTTCAGATACTTAACAGCTATTTATTGAAAGAAATATGTGTTTCAAAACTTGAAGAAACCAAGCAAAAAGATATCATGTTTTGGTTTTTTGATGTTTCTGTGAACAATCAGTTTCTGGTCAACGAGAAGAGATATTGAAAAAGTGTCAAATACAAAGTTGCGCAGAATTTCAAGGGCTACAACTTTCTAGTTTACAACTTTTTGATACCTCTTACAATGCCGGAGATAGAAATGGTAGGAAAACTACATGGTGCACCAAAATGTGATATCTTTTTGTCCGGTACTGTATATGCCTTCAAAAATGGTCACTGCTTAGTTTGTCAACTTCATTTTTCCCAAACGGGTATACGGTTTAAAGGCGCATAACCCCTCGGCAAATGGTCACTTCACAGCTATGCAAAACCATGTTCACAGAGAAGACACTGTCCGTCAGAAAACAAAAATATCTTTACCAAAATTTTCAGAGATGCTCATACCGGAGCCATTTTTTCTTACTTGCTTATTACTGGTTCCTGAAATTGTAAAAGTTGAGATTCAAACGCGGTCGTCTACCGTAGATTTTCAAAAAAAAAGAAGAAAAATCGTGGCGGGACGCGATGTTCCGTTCGAATCTCTACTCTTACAACTACAATGTCATAAACAAAAGGGAGGTAACAAAAAAGAATATAATTGGTTTCTAATGAAAAATCGGTGAAACTGACAATGAGAAAAAGATAGAGCAGTTGAGAATTTGTATGTGTTCTCTTTTCAGAATTCTTATGAGTTTCAAACGAGCAGAACTTGTAGTTTTTCAGAAAAGAAAAATGAGAACGCTTACAAGTAGGACAGTCCAAACAAAAATACCGAAGAATTAAAAAAAATTACTCTTCTAAAAAAAAAACAAAACGTGTTTCAAACCTTCCAAATATACAGATCAGGTCGTATTGTTTCAGTAATCCCTAGCCTTATTTTTAACAAAAAATGAACGATAGTACCAAAAAACGCCTCTGTTTCTCTCTGTTTCGCTCTTCAAAAAAGTCTCGGGTGTTCCGTTCCTTCCTTATCTCCCAAAATAGAACGGAAATTCCAAAAAAACAAAACAAAACAAAAAAAGAAAGAAACATCCATAAAATCAGTTCTCTGACAAGACACAAAGCTCTTTCCCATTTGCCGCTCATTCCATTCCATGAGCATAAACTTCTTCTTCTTCTTCTTCTTCTTTCTCTCGTCTTCCGCCACGTGAAAAAGCAACAACTGGAGAGAGAGCGGGCGGATTGGAGAGACGCAGACACACGATTCACATTACTTTTCATTGGATCGTTTTGGTTTCTCAGGGAGGGAAAGAGAAGAAAAAGAAGAGGAAAATGGGGAAAAACGACTGGAAAACAAGGGAGGACTATTCGGAAGAGTCGAAATCCATTTCCGAGGCGGAATGATTCCTTCCTACTTGATCCCTAGTGAATCAGATCCTTGCTAGTTGGGGAAAAGTAAAAAATAAAGAGAAAGACAAAAAAGACAAGTTTCAAGTTTCAAATATATGGAAATCAGGCTCTGAACCGGATGAGATGTCTACGTATTCAGTAGGGGAGACAAAGTTTCGGATTTCAAGTTTGGGCAAGGGAAAGGAAGGGAAACACAACCAATCGGTGATCGGTGGAAACAGATCGGTGGAAACCAGAAATTCTGAGAAAAGCAGTATCAGAAGCAGAAGAAGAAAGGAGATGTCTGTTTCAGAGTTTGTTTGAATAATTTGGAACAGTAATTCTAAATTCTAATGTTTGCTGTGAAAGTTTATCATCTGGTTCATCTTCTGTCTTATCAATAACAACCGACTTATATCTAGCACCAGAAGTTTGAGGTTTCATTGAAACAGAAATCAAGCTTTAGTTGCACCGAAGTTGATTTCGTTGTTCTGCCGAAAAGAGTTTCGTTGACGGCAAACCGACAACCGTTTTATACGCGCTTATAAGTTATAACAAGGTTTTTCTAAAGCGCAGAACGACTAGGTGCTCGAATCGCTGCGACACCAGAAACTTTGCAGAGCGAAAATCGAAACCACGATGCTTGTTTGCAAGAGAGCAACAATATTCACGGTTTCACAAAAACTTGAATTTGAAACACTCTGTAGATCATCCAGTCAGTGTTCAGAATGAGATCAGTCAGTGTTCAGAATGATTGATAACGGCTACAAAACTATTATAGGAAAGATTTTTGTTGTTTTGATTTGGTTTCGAATTTTTCTTTTGATGTTTACCAGAAGATTAGTAAATTCTTTTCACTATGAGAAATCATGGGTGAACATTTCAGATTGATTAGCTTGCAAAAAAGTAACAAAAACCGAAGTTATCTAAAGGAAACGAATCGAATATCAAGTGATGGTGAACATCTTTCAAATATTAGCTGAAACAGACAAAAAGCTCACTAATTGTAAAATAGCAACTTGTTGCGATTTTTTGAACTTTTCAAGGCGAAATTGGAAAGAAAACTAATTGTAAGCTTGAGGTTATAAAATTTCACTAATTGTAAGACTGAAAAAAAATCACAGTGGCAATTGTCGATTGAAAACCGCACCAAGAAACTATTCGAAAACTGAATTGAATGGAACAGGAAACTTCTCAATAAAAAATAATTTCCTTGTTTCACCAAAAAGACAAGTTTGACAGAAGTTTTCAAAAGGTATTAATTATATATTCTTTGCTTTGAGAAATATCTTTAGGGCCACACTGTAATCTAATTCCGAAGATAAGATTTTTCCTGTTTCTGTTGCCCGAGAAACGGCAAAGTTTAGAAAAGGTCAGAAGTACGTACTGGGGGGAACCGCTGCGCATCTTGCCATTCAGTTTTAATCTTACAAGATCTTACAAGGCGAACCAAATTAGAAGTAAATCAAAAAATACTGACAATCTTCGAAATTCTTAGCTGAAACAGGGAAATATCTCGAAATGATAACAACTTTTTGAGATTTGTTGACATCGGGGCATCATCGGAAAACAACTTATTGATACTTCGAGGTGAAATTTCACTGAAACTGGAGAAATTCGCAGTGCTAAAGGAACCAAAATTTCTACTGAAACCTTGGAAAAAATGGAACAAACGAACGAAAAAATGGGTGGGGGAAAGGGAAAGAGAGAGGAGCAATCAGTAGTGCAAATTGGGTAAATGGGATTTTGGGGAAATTAGAGTCAGTCCAAGAGACAAAAAAGAAACCAGGAACGAGAACCAGCTCCACCAAAATTAGTATACAATCCGACTGAAACTGACGACAAAAAAGCAAAGAACTCGAGGGAACTGAACCAGTTAGTGGACCAGTGTGAACTAGAAGACGGAAGAAACGAAACGAAACGACGGAGAAAACGTCTGGAAAAACAAGTCAATTCGTTCTTCTTTCTCTCTCTCTCTCGCAACAAATCATGCAGTGAGTGATGACGTAGGGATGGAGAGAGAGTGTGGGAGACGAAGAGACGCAGAGAACGAGAAGGGGCACACCGCATGAAATATTGGGGCTCATTAGAGCAGAGGAATGGGGGAAATGAGGGGAACGAGGGGAGGGGAGGGGAAGAAGAAGGAGGAGATTCTGATTTTGGAAGAATTCAGAAGAGAAGTTTAGTCAATGGTGAATTGGATGCTTATGAAGAAAGACTGATATGGGTGTTGGTTGAAACGGGAAGTGCCACATAGGGAAAAAAGGAAGCTGAATGCAAAGTTGTTCTGCTCGAACAAATATTTATAGCTTTTTGAGACTGTAATTCATCGAATATTCTGAAGAAAGTGGCGAAGTGCCTTCGGGTTACGGTAACACTTGTTCTGCTGTTTTTGAATTTGTTCCGAGTTGATTTGTAAAATAGAGAATGAGCGTCATTTTTCTTTGAATTTCTGTTTTAATACCCAGCAAAAAAATAACTAACACGAACTGATCATGGAAATAGCCATCATTTACAGATGTTAATATTAACAGTCTCAAGCGAAAACGTTAAGTGGCCTAGAAACGGGGGCGTCGGATCCTAGGCCACGGCCCCGCCGGGTCTCGCCACGAAGCAAGCGATGACGAGCTTTTCCTCGAGGATTTCGAAATAATTTCTGTTTTAAAACGAAAAA
>LR571001.1:0-14926 GCA_900536345.3 Caenorhabditis sp. 39 LS-2015
ACAATCAGATGGATCAGTATCGAGTTGGTGATGAGGGCGAATATCGCGGAGATTCTGTAGGAGGTGTGCTGGAACTTGTCCCAGTCCTCTTGGAGCATCGTGAGAGGATACTGATAACGGAACTGAGCTGGATGTTGTATACAGATGTTCAACGCGGTAAAACTATGTAGCTGGTGAACGGATATTGGCAGAATGCTAGCTAGTGTCTACTACAAAAACCATTGTAAACACAGCTTTAATGTATCTCAAGCCTCAGAAGAAAATGGAAATTAGACCAGTGCTACCGCTCCTTCCCTTTTTGTGGTGAGACCTGGGAAGGCCCTGAACGAGGAGCGGTGCCGCATTTTCAAGGTTGAATTGCTGAGATAATCCATTTTCGATCATTTCCTTTATCTGAAAACGGAAAATCGTTTCATCTTTTTACGATACATCAAAATATTTATTTCAATAATCACAGTGATCAATGTAGTTTCAGCAACGAAGAAAACTAATGCGAGAGAAAAAATGAACTCTTTGGACGAGAGCAAGAGAAGTCATACTCGGCTATTGCTGTCATGCTTCGGAAAATATTTTATGTACATTTAGAAAAAAAAGGAAAATAATACCTGAAAAGTAAAAAAAGTGAAGAAACGCAAAAGTTTTCACGGCGTGTAAATAAATCGAATCGCTTAAGCGTTGCAAAATTCAAACGACGTTTTTCGCGGGGAAAAGCGAGTGTAACCGTATGATTTATTCGCAGAGCACACTTGCAACTTTTCTTAGGTAAAAAAATCATTTCTTTGGCCAAATTTTCAGCCAAAAACGTTGAAAATCAGTATAATTCAGCCATGATTAATTGTTTACACACGGAATTCATCAGAATTTATCAATTTCCCCTCAAAAATTCGTCTTTCTGACTGATTTTTCAAAATATTTCGAAAGGAAAAATTTACGACGCTCCGATATTCCGCAGCCGCTCCCTCTTTAGCAAAAGCGCGGGCGTTTGAACGTGGGTTTCTTCTTTCTTTCTTTAATTTTCGAAAAAAATTTCAAAAAATTGTAAAATTCAGAAAAACAATTAATTTAAATTTTTTTTAGAATTTTGAAATTAAAATTTGAAAATTTTTGATTTTTTTTTAATTTTCTAAATTTTCTAATTTTTTCAGAATTTTTATTATTTATTACCAGAATTTTTTCCAACGTAGTCTAAATTTTTTTGCAAATTTTATTCATTTTGTAAAATTCGAAGAATCAAAAAAAAATGTTCATATGCCTTTGAAATAGAAATGAAAAAAATTTAATTTTCGAAAAAAAAAATTTTCAGTTTTCAAAATTTCTGAATGAATCCCGATTTTGAAAAATAATAAATATTTTTATACAGTTTCAAAAATTGTTTAAAAAAATAAATGGCTTTGAAAAATTGATGTAAGTACAAAATTATATTCTAATAAATAACAAAAAATACAAGTTGTATTAAATTAGAATTTTTTAAAATCTTCTAAAATTTTGTTAATTTTGAATTTATTGAATTTCTGAAATAATTTACAACGAAAAATTTTCATAATTCAAATTTTTTGAAATTTTGATGGAAAAAATCCTCGAATAAAACTAGACCTTCGGAAAAAATTGTCTAGTTTAGTCAAGACTCCGCCCATTTTTTTCGAAAGGTCTACGGTAATTTCAAAAAATATTCTGAACAAAAAATGAATTTTAAAATTTAATTTAACTTTTCAGAGTTCTAAATTGATGCCAAAATTCTTCAATTAATTTTTAAAAAACAATAAAAATAATTATTTAAAAAATAAATTTGAAATTTTTTTAATTGTTGAAAAATTTCTTTAAAAAACCCGCAAAATCTCTTATTTCCAGGTTAAAATTCGCATTTCCGAATGCAATATTCCCATTTTCCCACACTTCTCCAATTAGAAATTCGCATTTTCCGTGTTTTTCCTGGATTTTTCCGATTTTCCCACCGGCGCCCATGTTTCTATGCAAATAGAAAGGTCGGGCAGTTGCAAACGCGCTCTAGCGCACAGTTTTGAATGGAGGGACGATCCGAGGGGTGAGGGGGGAATGTGTATCGACTTTGAAGCGGCTTTTCCTCAGGAAATGCTGAATTTTTAAATTTTTCTCGGGTCTAGGTGATTTTTCAGTAATAAATACGATATTCATGCCTTGTTTTATCGATTTTATATTGAAATTGATCAATTTTCAATTTTTTCATCGAAAATTCCCGAAAAAAAAAGAGCTTACCGTTAAAAAACAGTAAAAAACGGAATTTTCAATGAAAAAACATTTTAAATTTATTGTTCCTACTGTAGAAAATTTAAAACTCTGCAAACACCACTCTAATTACTGTAGTTTTGCATTTTACCGTACGCGCAAAACAATATTTTGTTTTTCTTCGGAATTGCTCAATTTTCACCCAATTTTCGCCATTTTCCTCCAATTTTTTCGTGAAATTCCTCAATTTTATTCGAAAATCTCGTTATCTCGTCAATTTCCCATCATCGGCCGACAATTAGGCGCGCTCAAAACGCGCCGGAAACGGCCATCACTCGCACTTTTATCGTGTTCTTCCGGGAATTCTTCGTAATAATTCTTCGGGAATTTTGATGATTTTCCTAGAATTTTTGCAGGTCTTACGATGGATCGAGAGGGCACTAGCCGGGTTAGTCAGTCGGAATCTGGGCCGGGGACGGGAGAAGAAGACTCGAAAAAAATGGCCGAATTTCAGACGCCCAAAGAGGAGGTTCATGTCGAAAAACCCAAGAAAGAGAGACAGCGGCAGGAGAAGGAGAAAAAGGAGGTTGTACCGGTGAGTTTGATTTTAGAAATTGATTTTTTTCTCAATTTTTTTTGAGCGGAAATTTCGAAATTTGGAATGGAATTATTCACCAAAAAAAATTGGGAAAAATGTTTCGAAATTTTTTTTTTCGGGATTTTTATTTCTAAGCATTTAAATACTGAAGATTAAAAAAATTAGAGAAAATTTATTTATGATTTTTTTCAATAAGAGAATAAAATTTGAAAAAAAATTAAATTATTATTTTTTTTTATCGAAATTTTTAATTTTTTTAAATTAAAAATTTTTGTAAATATTCATTCATTGAATATTTATAATATGAATAAAAATTTGAAGGTTAACGACGATACAACATTGTTTTCTCAAGTTGCCATTAAATTTAATTTTTTTTGAAACTGAATTTTTTTTTTTTTTTGGAATTTTAGTTTTTTGAACATTCAATATTTTTAATTTTTTCTACGGTATCCTCAATTAAAAATTAAAAAATTTGAAAACTAAAAAATTTGAATTTTTCCAAAAAATTTTTATCAAAAATTTAAAATACCAAAAGAAGCGAATAATTTTTTTCGTTGAATTTTTGGTTTATTTTTATTTTATTTTAAACTTTTTTTTATTATATCAATTAATTTTTCCTAAAATTTGATTTTTTTTGTTGAAAAAATTAAAAATTTTATGAAAAAGTTGATTTTTTTTTCATATTTTTTGAATACAAACTTTACATTACCTAGACATCAGCGGATTAATTTTTCTCAATTTTTGATAAAATTTAGTTTTTTTTGAAACTGATTTTTTATCACATCAATTAATTTTTCTGAAAATTCCATTTTTTTTATCTATTAATTTAAAATTAGTATTTTTTTTGCGATTCATGTATTAGCTAATTTTCCAAAAACTTTCCAGCAAGAAGAGCCAATCGACACGGACGACGAGGAGTATCAGTCGGAACTGGCCGGTGCCAGAGTTTTCTCAGATTCACTGTGGAAACGACTGAACACGGAAATGCCCGACGAATCGTTCAATATTGATCATATGGAGGTTAAAATGGTAAGTTGGCATCTGTTTTTTGAATTAAAAATTCAAGATTTGAAAATATTTTTTTAAAAATTGAAAAACTAGAAAAAAAACATCAGAATAATTTTTTCAATTTTTTTGAATATTTAAAAAAATTAAATTCAACATGTTGGTAGTTTTTGTAAATTTCAAATTAAATTTTTCAATTTTTCCAGAAGTTTATTTTTTTATTTTTTCAGGACGGTGAAATTCTGAGCTTGAAAATTGTCACCGGGAAAGAGGTCTGCGAGAGCTACTTTTCGCCCAGAACTGCGGAGTGAGTTGCTTGAAAAATATATATGATTTTTCTAATTTTTTCAAAAAAGCTGATTTTATCCTAAATATATTTTTTTAATTTTAAAAATTTGATTTTCAATATTTTAATTATTTTTTAAAAATTTAGTGTTGATTTTAAAATATTTTCAAAATTAAAAAAAAAATTCTAAAATTTTCAACAAAAAAATCTGAATTTTTCCAAATATTTTTTATTTCTGTTTTCCAAGGTTTTTTTTTTTCAATTTTATTATTTTTTGAAATTTAATTTAAATTGCTCATTTAAAAATAAAAAATTCTAAATTTTTCAAAATATTTTTTTTTTCAATTTTTCAAATTTTTTAAAAAATATTATTAATTTTTAAAATGTATTTTAAATTCTTATTCTCATTAAAAAAAAGCTGATTTTATCTTTTAAAAAAATTATTTTATTTCAAATATTTTAATTATTTTTTAAAAATTTAGTGTTGATTTTAAAATATTTTCAAAATTAAAAAAAAAAATTCTAAAATTTTCAACAAAAAAAATCAGAATTTTTCCAAATTTTTTATTTCTGTTTTCCAAGGTTTTTTTTTCAATTTTATTAATTTTTGAAATTTAATTTAAATTGCTCATTTAAAAATAAAAAATTGTAAATTTTTCAAAAAAAATTTTTTTTTTTAATTTTTTAATTTATTTTAAAAATATTATTAATTTTTAAAATTTAATTTAAATTCTTATTCTCATTTTTTTGAATTCTAATTTTTCCCCATTTTTCAGAGACTTCCGATTGCGCAAAAACACGTGGATTCCACGTGAGGGGAACACGTTCAAAGCGTTCCGAACTCGTCTTTATTCGCTTCCGAAAACCACCAAAATCCATAGAATTACATTTTATGTGAGTTTTTTTTTCAAAAAAAGAAATAAATTTTTGGTTTTTATGTGTAAAAATTGATTTTTTTTTGCATTTTTCAAAACTGAAATTATTTTTTTTAATGGAAATATTTTCAGAATACACTAAATTGTGAAGCGGAGGACTGTTTCATTGAGTTCATGTTCATGAAAAAGTGGCAGTGTAAAACGGTTAGTTTTTTTTTTTTGAATTAAGAACAGAAATGTATTTTTTGGTTTAAATTTTCAATTAAAATTTTTGCTGTCACAAAAAAATATTATTTAATTTTTCAAAAAACCGAATTTGTTATTTGATTGAACATATCTCCCGAAATTTGAATTTTTTGTTTGAAAATTGAAAAAAAATTATTTTTTTTTAAAAACATAATTGAATTTTTTTTTTTTTAATTTAATTTTTTTCTGTCACAAAAAATATTTATTAAAATCTATAAAATTGAATTTTTATTTGATCAGCGATTTCCAGAACAATGTGAAAAAATTGGAAAAATATTTGATTCGATTTTTCTTATTTAAATTTGTTTTATTTTAAATTTAAAAAATTTAAACAACAAAAAGTTTTGCAATTTTTTTAAGAAAATGTTTTTTTAATAATAATTTTTTCTGTTACAAAAAATGTTCATTAAAACTAAAAAAATAGATTTTTTGTTGCGAACACCATATTTTTCTTATTTAATTTCTTTGAAATTTGAATATTGAAGCTGAACAAAAAGTTTTAAAAATTGAGAAAAAGTTGATAAATTTCTAATTTTTTAATTTTTAAAATTCTTATTTTTTCTTTTTTTTCAATTTGAAAACAATTTTTTTTCTCAATTTTTTCCGAATATAAATGCAGAATTTTTTCCAACAAAAAATAAAAATGTTTTCAGTTCGAATACAACATTTGCCAAGAGTTCTACCAGCCGGAACACCTTCGCAAACTGATCCACATGTTCAAACCGGTCGATATCATCATATTCCTCAACTTTGGACCGTACGTCTCCCCGGCACATGGCCCGGAACAACAAGGAACCCATAATCACCTGGCGGCAGTGGCTGATGGAGGAGTCTCTCTGGAACGGGATTTCAGAGCGGATTGTGCCCAAGCGATGAATAGTACGTTTTTGAATTTTAAATTGGGAATTGGAAGGAAAATTTAGTTTAAATTTGAAAAAAATGGGAAAATTCTGAATTATTGATTGAAAAATTATGTAATTTTTTTATTTTCCTAAAAATTAGGATTTTTCTGAATTTATTGGAAAATTTCAAAGAATTCGTATAGAGTAGCAGTCGATATTTCAAAGTTCAATTGGTTATGTGCTTTTTGAAACGTTAAAATTTTTTTGATAAAAAATGAAACTTTTTTCTTTTTTTTTGAATTTTTGAAGATTTTTCGAATAGATTGATATGATATAGAAACCTGAAAATAATCCAAAAATTGAATTTTTATCGAAATTTAAAAAAAATTAATAGAAGTGAAAAAATGTCATTTTACAAGTTAATAAATTAAAAAAAAATTATTTAAAAAATTGTAAAATCAAGAAAAATAAATTTTACAAATTAAAAAAATTCTGCTCTTTTTTTCCAGTTTTCAACTGGCAAATCAAACAAAACGGGCGAGAAATTTTCAAGATGATATAGAAATCTAAAAATAATCCAAACAATCAATTTTTAACTGAACGAAAAAAAACATTTTAAAAATTGATAAAATTTTAAGCTTCATTTTGAAAATTGTAAAATCCAAAAAAATTACATTTTACAAATTAAAAAAATTCGGCAATTTTTTTTTCCAATTTTCAATTGGCAAATTAAAAAAAACGGCTCTGTGCTTAACGTGCCCTGTGTAAAATTTACCGGGTCTCGTCTCGAGCACAACATTTAAAAAAAATTAAATTCGGATTTTTTTCCTCGGGAACTACACGAAGACCACAGATTTCCACCGTTTGCACAGAGGGTCATTTTTCTAATTCTCTAACTATGCTTCATTCAACTTACCGAAATTAGATTCCGTTCCAGATGAAACCAACAAGGCGCTGAAAGAACTCTACTCGGAAGCCGGAAGAGGAAAAGCATTCGGAATGCAGATGATTCGGACACTCGTCTCGCTGAGAAAGTTCGTTTCGATGATGGTCGAGAAGAGAATGGCGCAGACGAAGGGCATGAATGTCAAGAAATTTATTATCAAGACGATCGCAAAGTGGGTTTTTTTGTTGTTGAAAAAAAATGACAAGAAAATTTGGAAAATTGAAAAAAAAATTGATTTGATTTATATAAATTTTTGGAAATTAATTTAAATTTTCAAATTTTTTGAAGCGCAAGACTGATGCAAAAAAAATAGGAGGAAAAATTTAAAATTTAAATTTTTTTTCGCCGTTTTTTATTTTTAAATAAATAAATGAAAGAAAATTTATTCACGGTTTCTTTAACAATTGTTTCTAAAAATCCGACTATTTGAAACAATTTTTGGTGCATATAAAGTTTTAAAATCAAAAAAAAATTAAGCTCTAAATTTTTGAAAACTTTAATTTTTTAGGGAATAATAAAAATAAACATTTTAATTGCAAGTTATTTATAATTCAATATTTTTAAAAATTTGGTTTTCTCAATTTAATCGGAAATTACATTTCTTCACTGAAAAATTTCAATTTTTTAATTTTCAATTTTTACAAAAAAAAATTCCGAAAATCATTCGCAGAACTGAATGTTTAATCGCCAAATTTATTTTTTTTCCAATATTTTTCCTTCAGCTGCCCTCAAACCCGAAACGTCGGTGTGGTGTCCGAGAAGATATGCTCCAAAATGCAGTCATTATTGAAAGATGACGGACCAGAGGAGGCGACGAAGAAGAGAGCTGCGTATGCTGCTGGTGATAAGGTACATTTTATTCACGATTTCAAATTAAAAAAAAAAATTTTGAACAAAAATGAACTAAAAAATTCAATTTTCAATTTTAACAAATGCAACCTATCTATTTACAAAAATCAAATCACGTTTAACAATTTTTGACATAAAATATTTTTTGTCGAAATTCTGAAATTTCTGAATGTTTAAAAAATCATACATAATGAAACAAACAAAAATATAATATTAGCAATTCTATTGTGTTTTTAGACTATATTTTCTAAATAAAAAAATTAAATTGAATTTTAAAATAATAAAAATAAAAAACAAAACATTTTTTTTTGGATTTTCGGAACTGTGAGACCGAATTACAGCACTCCATGGAAGAAAAAAAACTAAACAAAGATTGACTTTGACAATTTTATTTTTCTTGAAACTGAAACTTTTTGTAAAAATCTAAAATTTCAATTTAAAAAAGCAGTTTTTTTTCGTATTCCGAAATTTTGAACATTTTTAAATTGAAAAATAAATAAATTCCAATTTTCAACTTTTCCAGGTATTCGTTTGTGTCCGAAACGACATTCTCCGCCGTGCCTACAAATACACGCTGGCCATGCCGGCGACCGCGTTCAAAATGCACATCGGGAACGACCAATTCCTGTATTACACCCGATCGATCATGAATTTCCAGTGCCTGTTCAGAACGACGGTCGATGAAACTGGCGTTAAACAGTTTATTACGGTTGGGGTTTTTATTTCAATTTTTGAATTTATGTTAAAATAATTTTTTAAAAATTTATAAAAATAGGGATTTAGAGATTTTTAATTTTTTTTTTAAATGATAGTTCATTAATTTATTTTTGACTGTTTTAAGATTAAAATTAATTTTTTTTTTTCAAAAATTTGACTTTTTTCCGATTTTCCAATCTAAGTTTGTTATTTTCAGGAATGGCTCAAAGGCGACCGTACCATTGACGAGATCCAGTTACACGTCGACAAAGTGTTCGAATCTGACTTCTGTGCGAGCTTCAATCCCGATACATCGGATCCGAAACGATTCAAAATTCGACGGTGAGCTGTTTTTTTCATATTTTAAATATCAAAAAGTCACGGGTTTCAATTAAAAATAAAAAAAAATATTTCATAGAAATTTTGAAAATGAAATTAGTTTTTCGATTTTTAAAAATTTACATTCAAAAATTCATATTTAAATTTAGCATTTATTTCATTCATAATCAGTTTTTCAAAAATTAATTTTCTTTTTTTAAAAATAATTTATGACAATTGCTGTTTTTTTCAATTTTTTAAATCCGAACTTTTCAGTTAAAATAATTTTAAAAAAAATTTTGAAAATTTTTGGAATTTAATAGAAAATAAAAAAAACATCGGATTTCTTGGAAAATTTTTAATTTTAATTTTAGCATTTTTAAAATATTATAATCTTAATTTTTGGAATTTTTTTAAAAAATTTAAAATATTTTTCTTCGGAAAAAAAAATTAATTTTGAAAAAAACCCAAACAAAATTTTTTTTTTTTGAAAATTTTCTGATTTTTCTCGTAAAATTTGTTATAAATCAGATCAATCCATCTTCTTTCAATTTCAAATTAATTTTCCCATTTTTTCAGCGTCGACCGTCGCTCAACAATGTACATCGAACGTGACCGTCTTGCCACTCGCCACCTCTCGATCCGCGTCTTTGACAGCGGAAAATAGAACTTTTTCCCCAACCGGACCCAATTTTTTCTCTTTTCTCTCATCAAAAGTGTCTTATTCTCTATTTTTATTTGAATTATTTTTTACAATTATTTATTCATTTTTTGGGAATTTTTCTGATTTTTTCTGACTTATTTTGATTAAAATTTGCCTTAGACCTATGTTTCTCTTTAAAAATGACCGTCTTGGTTTTTATGATCTGCAATAAAATTTTTAAAAATTTTGAACAAGAAATAAATTTTTTCCTGTGAAAAACTTCAATTTTTGAAATTTTTGCTGTTTTTTTTCTGTTTTTCCGATTTGAAATTCCGCGCAAATGAGAAACGCGTCAGCAAGATCGGGAAATGCGCCAGCAACAACTCATTGGCGCACATTCAGTGAACGATTTTTTTTTCGAATTTTACCGATTTCCCGTCAGTTTTCCAGCCAAAATGCCCAGATCACCGTGAGTTTTTCCAAAAAAATATTTAAAAATTATTGATTTTTCAATTTTCCATCGTTTAGGCCCAGAAATGACCGAGATCGTCGCGATAGAGACCGGTACAGGTCGAAGGATCATTCGAACGTAAAAAAAAACTTCGAAATCTCCGGAATTTATCGATTTTAATTGTAGGAAGTGGCAAAAATGAAGGAAAAGATGCGAAATAACCTGGAAAATGCGAGAAAATCGGAAGTTTCTGTGAAAAAAACGGTGAAAATCGAAGAATTAAGTGCGGCGGAGCACTTTGCGAGAACCAAGGCGATTCAGGAGATTGAAGAAGGCGGATTCCAGCCGGGAAGCTTTAGAAGTGGAAGTTCCGGCAAAAAAGTGAGAAAAAACGGAAGAAATTGAAGGAAATATTGATTTTAGGACCAAAAATCCAGAAAAGACAATTCCCATGATTCGGCGATTTTTGGGCCGACTTGGAAGTCGGCAGAACAGAGAAAAGCTATTGAGAAGGTGAGATTTTTATGTGGAAAATTGAGAAATTGAAGTTTTCAGAATATATGGGATAATTAGAAAATTTAATGAAAAATTAAAAAAAATTTCAATAAAAAAATTTTTTCGCTAAAAATGGCTTTTGTGATTTTTTTTTTTCAAATTCTCAAATTAATTTTTAAATTAATTTGTGGATTTTTGAAAGTAAAAATTTTGGAAAATATGGAATAATTGAACTTTTTAGTTTAAATGTGATGATCAAGGTTTTTAGATAATTTTTTAAAGTGAAGTTTAAGAGAAGTTCGATCAAAAAAATCAAAAAAGAAACTTTTAAACTGATTTTTTCAATGAAACTGAAATTTTCAAATTTTTCCAAAATAAATAATTTTTTAATATTTGACATCGTATACAAATCTCTCAATTTTTCAAAAATGTTTTTATCTACCATTTTTGAAACATTTTTTTTCATGTTTCAAAGTTTAAATATTTATTTATCTCAAATGCCAATGATTATTGAAGCTGATAAATTGTTCCAATTTTTTTTTAATTTTCAGCGAGAAGGTGACGTGTCCAATATCATCCTTCCAAGTGCACCGGCTCCGCCGATGAACGCCATGGCGCCAATGATTCCGAGTCATGTGAGTTTTGAAAATAAAATTATCTTCAGGAGATTCGAAATTTTTTCTGTTGACTAAAACGGAAAAATTCAAAAAATTAGATTTATAATTTTGAAATAAAAATATTTTTTTTATTAATAACCAAAATTTGAGAAAAAACAATTTTTTAAATTTCAGAAATTTTCAGGTTAAATTCAATAAAAATTATTAAAAAAGCATAACAACATTCAATATTATTGAAACTTTTTAATTTGGAAAAAGTAATAAATCCAAGTTTTTTTTGTCCTATCCAGCTGAAATATTTAATGCTAAAATGCAATCCATTTTTAAATCTAAAATTTCCGGTTTCTCAGATTTAAAAAAAATTAAATTCCATATATTTTTTGGTTTGCAAGTAAAGGGCGGTTGTTGATTTTTTTGAACCAAAAATTGGAAATTGAAAATTGAATTTAAAAAAAAACTGAAAAATTCCAATTTTTAATTTTAGGTAGAGGTTTTTTGTACAGAAAGTTGGAATAAATTAATTTTTTCAATTTGAAAATAAAATTTTAAATTTCCTGAATTATTATTTCAAAAACAAAATCTATTTTACTCATTGAGCAATTAAACATTTTTCAATTTTTTTTATTCACAAAAATTTATAAAAAATGAAAAATTTCGATTTTTTTAATTACAAAAATGTAATACATTTTTTCGTCAATTTTTAAAAATAAATTTTCCATTTTTTTGAAAAAAAAATTTTATTTTTATTTTTTTATTTTCCCAATATTTCCAGATGCACTCTGAGAACTCCGTCACCCGAAAATCCGAGTGGAAGGCCTTCTGGACCACTCTTCGACAGGAAATTTTAATGGGAGGCAATTGAAAAAAACCCAAAACGTGTAAAGTATTTCCTCACCTTATTTTCATAAATATAATTTATTTCACAATCAAATTGTTTTTGATTTAAGCGGTAGTTAAGTGACATAAAATTCGGAGAGAGAAGGAGAGAAAAATTGGCAAAAATCCAAAGAAAAAAGCACTTTGAAAATTCAGGTATACTCGAATTCTCATACAAAAATTGGAAATTCTGGGGGTGGGGGAAAATGCCATCAATTGATAATTTTGGAGGAAAAATTAATAGAAAAAAATGCGATAGAATGGGAATTTTTCAGCGAATTAGAATTATTATGCAATTATTTGATTCGATTTTTCAAAAAAAAAAATAGAATAAAGTGATTTTTTTTATTCCAAGTTTTCTGATTTAATAGTTTAGGAAAAGAATCTTAATTACCCATTAAACATTTTCATTTTTTTGACAAACAAAAAGAGAAATTAATTATACAAAGCGTTTGATGAAACCGCGAAAGCAAATCTCGTGTGCCTCCTCGACGACCGCTCTCAAATCGTTTCTCTCAATAAAAACGTCCAAGTTTATGACCAAGCTGTCGTCGGTAATCCGAATTCGTTTTCCGATCCAATCGAATTCGCTCGGTTTCCATTCAGATGAAACGTAGCTGAGAACTCCGGGCAATACGGTACATTTGATTTTTCGAGCCAAGTAATTGAGATATTCTGGTGCATCTCTGCCGATACTGTAGGCAACGGGCGAGAAAATGGAAATGGTCACTTCTAATCCGTTTTGTTCCTTCGAATTCCCTGCATCAACTTTTCTGACCAATTCGAAAACGTTTTGTAGGGATTTCTCCGAGACGAGCGGATAGCAGTCCCGAATCATTTCATTGCCATGAACGAACATTTTTTCCGCTGGAAACAACTTTCGGATATTTTCGATAATAATGCTTTGTTCGTAGACAACTTTCGGCGCCAATAAAATTGACCGTCGCAAATCCACTTCAACGTAGTCAAACTTCACGGTTGGGGTTGGGACAACACCAAGGTCTTCACAAATATCGAATATACGATACATTGTGAAAAAGTCGGGCAAATCCCATGCTTCTTCTGACGACGGATACTTTTTTGCGATGTAGTCATACTGAATTCCAATCGATTTCACATTCCAATCTTGACACATTTGATAGACCAGCTCGCACGGAAGCATTTGAATTTGGTCAAGAAAAGTTTCTTCATGAGATGACGTTTCGGCCATGACCAGACATAAATGATCACAGCGGACGTTAGTGTTTATGTAAGTACTCATGTGTTGGTAACAATTCTTACGAGAAGTTGACGAGTTCATGATTTTTGCGGCTACTCCAAGAATCAAACTGAAAATTAAATACGCCTTTTGAACACAAAATATGGAGACCCCGATGTTTCGCAATTGTAACGTTTTGCAACTCCACATGTCAAGACGAATATTTTTGGCAGATATTGCGATTTGAAGTTAGAAACAGCATTGTGGACAGGAAAAAATCGAGTTCCGAAACGTTACAGTTGCGAAGTGAAAAGTTGCGAAACATCGGGGTCTCAAAATATTATGCGTTCCTCAAATCGTAAGAGTTGCGATTCAAACGCAGAATGGCGTCCCGCCACGAAAATGAAAAACTACGGTGGAAGGGGCGTGGCTTGCTATTTTCAAATTTTATTTCGAATTCACAGATTTTTTCGTTTTTTGTGGGTTTTTTTACGATTTTCATGTATACAAGCCACGCCCCTTCCACCGTAGTTTTTCATTTTCGTGGCGGGACCCCATTCCGCGTTTGAATCGCAACTCTTACGATTTGAGGAACGAATAATATGTATTCTCGGATAAAAAAGCATACGTTTCCGAAATGATCAATTTCTTGAAATAATGCGGTTTTTTGATGGATTCGGAGTTCAGAATTCCAAGCTGAGCACCATATTCGGAACACTGAAGGGCTTGTTTTAGACAGTCCAAACAGCCGTCCTGGCAAATATCTTCCATTCCGACAAACACATTCAATGTTTCTGAATTTACCTATTAATTGAAGTAAATATTGGAAATGAGAAAGAAAAAGAAACAATACGTTTTCTGAGCAGTTCCTCGTGAATGCCTCTGTGAAGTGTGCTCCTCATTTTGTCGCTCAACATCCAAAGATTTCTCCCATTTAATTCCTCAATTTTCACGTTAGCAACTTTACTTAGGAATCTGAAGTAGCCGAGGGCATCCGAGGCATCCATAACAAGTCCATTGATTACAATTTTTGTCGGGAATTTTTGTAAAGGTGGCAGATTCACAAGATTCATGATTGCTTGAGTTTGTTTCGTATGATAGTAATGAGAATCGAACGATTCAATATCGACTCTTTGATGAGTTTTTCGAATGCGACGAACAATTTCAGAGTTGAATGCTCGGGTTAGCAACTGAAATAAATGACAATTTGGATTTTTTTTGAAATTTCCACTCGTGTGAAAAAATCGTGAACGGAGTTAGCAGATTCTGAATTTTAGCTCTATTATGTGTTTCTGAAAATGTAAGAATTGAGATTCAAACGCGGAAATGGTCCCGCCACGACTTTGATCTTTTTTTTTTGTTTTGAAAAACTACTTTAGGATCCACCGTAGTTTTTCGAAAAAATTAAAGCCGTGGCGGGGATAATTGCCACGTTTGAATCTCAACTCTTGCGTTTCTAGGAGTACATAATAAAGTGAAAAACAAAGTAGAAAATATAGGATTTCCCTAGTTTACAATTAGTTCAAATTCAAGTTGGCTGACATACTCTCAGTTCTAAATCTTCCATGGGATTGTAAGAGAAGTGATCCAGAATTTCGGAAATTAAGATTTCGTTGTCAAAGCATTGCTGAGCGGCTGACGGCATATTCTGGAAAAAAGGAAGAAAATATATTATTGTTTTCTAGGAAAATGAGCTACATGGCCTAGAAAATGCAAGCACGCGACGTGACACGCAACGCGTGGGTCTCGCAGCGCTACAGTCAAGTTTTTTCGCCAAGTTGTT
>LR571005.1:0-10752 GCA_900536345.3 Caenorhabditis sp. 39 LS-2015
CTATGCTCGAGAAGAAAGAGAGATACAAAATTAGAATAATGAGGAAGGCAGAAGATGAAGATATCCATAGAAAGGAGTGGGAGTGGTTGGAAGATAATAAAGGGAAAGAAGGTGTCAGAGATCATGGAACTGCTTCAGAATAAAACGAGGATGGGTATCTGGAGGCGGGGAAGAAGGAGGAGGAGAGGATTAAGAAGGGAAGAGTCACATGGAGAGATTGTGCCCGGAGGCAGTGTTGTGCAGAATGAGTCAGTTGGAAGATGAAGAAGATGATGAAGATGCTAATTTCGAAATGACTTTTGCAGATGCAGATGGAAGATGGCTGGGATAGCTACATATGAGCGTCAAAGGTCAGATATTGAGGAGTTGAGGATTTCGTGGTGGGACCCTGTACCCAGAAAGATCCTCTCCATCTGCAGGTTTTGAGGCTAGGCTAGAATCGACAAGTCTGCTTTTCAGATCTACACTATCAGGGGATGCTATGATGATTAATGAACCAGACTGATAACAGTGATAAGGATAAATCGAGACTGAAATCATCAAAGTCCTTCCTATGTTGTCACCGGAGAAACCTTACGAGTATGACACATTTCGAGTGATCGAACGCCTTCTTGATCACTCAACCATAGACTATGGGCTATAGTTCAAACGGCGGTACCCATCGATATATAGAAAGTAATCCAAAGAAACACTACGCGGAACTTCAGGATTTTACAATTGCAGAAGGAGGCATTTTGTGGTAAACACCTTGAATGTCTAAGTATTCAGTTAGTCCCAGGATACCTTGGATTTTGGATCCGCCGTGAAATTTGAGAGGAAATGAAGATAAGTAGATGTGGAACTCTAAAAACTTCAACATTCAGACGCCAATTTCCGATTGGAATATCCGTTTCTCCGTCATTCAAAATGTATCATCATTAAATCTTGACAAGTGTCCCGCATCTTTAAAGGACACTTTCGGTTCGGAGGCTCATTAGGAATCGGATGAGAGGAACCAAAGAACGGATGAGATATGGAGAAGATTACAGGAGGGATAGATGCCCAGTTGTTGTGTTCTGTTGCGGATTATAGGACACAAAACTTGATGTTGAAGGTGTAAATTGCAAGAGTACGGTGGTCGGACCAAGAATAGACGAACGCCTTCGAAAAAGATGACGAACTTCCGATTTTTAGGAGGAGCCTGAGAGCTGGAAACATCCAGGCAAATCAAGTTACGAACCAACAAAACGGGTCTGATTCGGATTCTGGCTTAGGACCATATGGAAAATGAAGGAAATGGAGGGAATCCCGCAATCGAATCATCTGTCCTCTGCCGCTTCGTTGGCCAATTAGAGTGCATTCTGAGCTCCGAAAGAGCTACAAAAAGAGCTCAAAAAGTGGCTGAAGAAGGCTCTGGAACTTGTCTGGAACACCGAGAAAAGCTACAAACTGTGCTAATTGTTTAGAGCGTCGAAAGAAAGAGAAGAAGACGAAGAAGGGGGAAGGGGCGGAGTCCGAGGAGGGGCGAAAAGAATAAATCGGACCCCGGGGGAATGGCGGAAAAACGGACGGGGGCATAGTCGGAGGGGAGACCTGGAAAGAGCAGAGCCGGGTGTGGAAAACAACCAATTTCCCCATTGTAATCGGCACATAAAGCCTCTTTCCAGGCTCCCGTTCGCTTCCATCGAGACCGATGGCCCAATGGTTTTTCGAGAAGTGGGGTGGCAAAATAAAAAAAGAGTGGAAAGTTGTCGAGTTGGAGGTTGTTGTGAATGACTGACACCTTTTCTTCTATTTGGTGAACCGGAAGTCGCGGTGGTGGATATGCGCTCCAGTGAACACTAGTGCAAAAAACATTAAGAAGAAAACGAAGGGATTAGGAATCTACGAGAGGCCCCGCCCACTTTTCGAGTTGCTCTCCGGATGTTCAAAAGTGAGTCAGTCACAAGATGGCAATGCAGAGTGACTTATTAGAAAAAGAGACTGACAAGGCGAAGAAATGACGGAAGGAGTGAAGTGACAAATGAAATGAATGAAAATGGAAAAACGAGGGGAAGAAGGCGGCGAGGATGGGTGAGAAAGCAATAAATAAATTGGAATCTTCGTATCTGACAGCGAGCTTCTTCTTCTTGTCCTTGTCTCCAGAAGAAACAGAGAAGAAGGATGTGCGGGCGGGAAGGAAAAGAAGAAGGAGAAGGAGAAGGAGAAGAGGAGGACGGGCAACTTGTCAAATGCATTTGGAATACGGCAAGAAGAGTCTAGACTCTTTTGTGTTTGATGGATGACTGTAAACTTTCGACCAAGTTGCGGGAAGAGTTTCGGAAGGGGTTGCATTCTATAGGTACGGAGGTTCAAGGGGTATCAGGCCAGAAGAAGACTCGTTGTTAAGTTCGGAGACCCCGAGAGAAGACAGGCATATTTGATCTTTCCTGGTTGACCGGAGGATCTTGTAACAGGTGAGATCACAGGGCATATTGTAGGCATATCTGGCCCATAAGAAAGACATCGCAGCGGTCAAATATCGTCAAACGATCAGGTATATTCCAAAATGATGATGATGCCTTCAAAATCCGAAACCTTGAAAATGAAAAGATCAAAATTTGCATTCTTATTCTCTTTGTTTCCTCCAGTCCCACCCACTTCACGGCCGCCCCCACCACTCAAAAGGTAGCAACAAGGACCAACATCCTTCAGCTCATCCTCAGCTCCACCCCCTTATTCCGAATGCATTTGACAAGGTCTTTGCAAGTTGTTCCGCGGGTTGGCAGACACTGCAACTTGGCACGGTTCTTGCTCTGGGTCACGTCAAGATGACTCGAGGTTGCAGGCAGGCAGGGATTCAGAGTTTAGCGCTCTTACAAGTCAATCATACGGTAAAAACACTTCCCTTGTTAGGTACAGACTCAATCGGTGATTTTTGAAATACGAAAGGTTCTGATTGTGAGATCATGTATTTAGATCATAACGGTTCAAGGAAAACATATCAGATCTTTAGGAATCTTTAGCCTTGAATGTACAACTTTTGAAGACAGTCATGCACTATTTAAGAGTTGTTAGGACAAGATCACTGATACCATCACCAAAGATCAACATTCTGTCACTCGAATCATGCGAAACTTACAAAAATGCTGGCCATTCTGTAGTCGAATACGGGTGAATAGAGACACACTTCCAGCAGCCGCACCTCTCTCTTTTCAACTGCCGGACACCCGAATTGTCGAATAAAATGGGAGGAGAGGAGGGCTCTCTTCTGGCACACACACTCGTCCGTCCGTCCGTCGTCCCAAATATTATCCACTTATAATAGGCATTCAAATTATTCAGCACTACCACCACCAACAGCACAAAAAGAGATATGACTGGCAGAGAGAAAGGGAAAGGCTCTCTGACAGAAGCACACAGATGCACATGCCATCGCGTGTCGGGACACTCAATTTCCGGAGCTGCTTCGAGAAGAGACAGAGAAGGCACTTACCATTATTTGGTTTTTCCCGAAATTTTTGCAATTTGTCGAGTTGATTGAGTGTGCGGTCGGCTGGCCGACGACCTATTCGGAGGGGAGGAGTCTACTGGAAATGAGGAATGAGTTATGCAGAAAGGAGAAGAAGAAGCGGAGGAGGAGAAGGAGACGATGGAGGAGGACGATGCGGACGGAACATATGTATTGTTTTGCTTGTCAGTGCCTTCTGGAGTTTATTTTCTCATTCATTTGGAATAGAATCAGAAACAGGAGAAGAAGGAGAAGAAAAAGGAGAAACAGAAGGAGAAGGGGTGATTGGGTATGCAGGAATGATACAAAGATGGAAGGATCGAAGATGGTTGTACTGGAGGTCTTGAGAAACATATTCTTCTTCGCTTCTGACGAGAATACTATGAGATCAGAATAGGACTATGAAGATTCAATTCCGGAGCATAGAGAAGCCATGGAATCTCTACTCGTACCCCTAGTTGGTCTCAACGAGATCAGTAGTAATCTTGTCAAAAGATAACTTGAAAGTTATCAAAACCATGGTACAGTTCGTTGCGAGACCCACAGTGACCCTCATTCAGCTACGGAGGTCTCAATACCGTCATGCCAATAGAATTTCGACTGGAAAAGAATAATCAAAACGATACAGTTTCTTGGTCTCAAAACGTAGAATTGAGAGCAGATGAATCAAAACACATAATTAGAATAGCTAACTCTGAAATCATTAATTTCCTCAGAGTAAACCTGAACTAGGTCAATTCAATCTCCCCATCTCTCTTGCCACATTTGCATATCCTTTTTCGTATCCAATCCGCATCAAAGAATGTGAGAAAAAAACTGAAATTAAGATAGAAAAAATGAAACCGGGAAGAATTGAAAACAGAGAAATAGAGAGTGGAATATTCATGAGCGAAGAGCAATTGCTCGAGTACTCTTCTTGCCTCCGAGATGAACAAATGCTGGAAATTCCAGGAGTCCTTGGAAAACAAAACTGTTATCGGTATCTTCCGATCGCGTCGAGACCAAGAATTGGATCTGACTGGAATAGAATCAAGAAAGGGAAGCCAGAAGAGGGATTCAATATAAACGCCCGAAAGGGCAAACTTGGGATGGGATTGTGGTGTCGAAAGCGACACACACACACACACACACACAGATACACACCCAAATCTCATTTCGACTTTCCCTTTTGGCACATACCAAACAGAGGAAAGGGGGAGAGAGAGAGAGAGCGGTCCGCCGGAAATAGAGCATCAAAAAGTTGTGGAGAATGGAAAGAAACTGACCAAGAAGGCGGGGAGCCAAGGAGGGAGGGGGAATTAATCGAATCACTCATACAATGTCGGGCTAATTGGGTTGTTGAGTCAGAAGAAGAAGGAGAGGGAGTCACTTGGATGGATATGGAAATGAGGAGGATTTCGGAAAGAGAGAGAGAGACTCCTGAAGAGTCCAATGAGCATCTGGAAACGGCACCGTGACGCGACCGCATCGCAGGCAGTATCAGAAGAAGAACTTTCTCGAGTTTCTAGTTGTAAAACCGCCGTTGTTAGCACGATCTGCAAAATTTGCAGTGAGCTTGAACGCTGCAATGCAGATTCAGTATACTAATCTTGCTGAAACTAGCCATCGAATGGGCGGCGCTTCGGCTATCAACATCTGCATTAAAGCATAACAACTGGGAGTATACAGTGGAGAACAGAGGAAGCGGTTTCTTCGATTGGGGAGTATACAGTGAGTTTGCAGACAGGTGCCAGGGGAAAGAATCCGTATCGGACTACAGGGTGATGTTTGGAAAATGAACGTGTAGACTCGAAGAATTTGGTATCAGGAAGTATATTCAAAGCAGAAAGGACCATGACTCCCTTGGTCACTTACTTTCACTTTGTCGCACCACATTCTCCTCGTCGCTTATTTTTCTTGCTCTTTTCCTTTAGAATCCGATCTTCAGTTTCAATAACAGCGTAGAAAATCGATATTAGTCGAAAGCGTTCCGTTTGATCACCCCTGCATCCCGCTTTATGACCGTTTCGCTGCGAAGAACTGAAACATTTTGCAGTAAAAAGAACGATAGTCGACCATGAAACAAGCGAAACCATACAAGAGAAACATATTCAATTAAATACGTGTTCTTCTAATCTGGAAAAACGGGAATGTGGAGACTGAACTTTCGGCGAAACGTAAGATGATCCCGAGCGAAGGATTAAGGACAAAAAACGAGGAGAGGGAGTCGAGTTTCCGAAGGGACAATCAACGATTACACGGATAATGGAGGATTGAAATGAATACGAGAGGTCTCGACACGAACAAGTCAGAGAAAAGAAACTTGTATTTATTCACCGATTCGCTCCGAGTTATTCGTCTAAAAGGGAAATGTGGAATATTCAATTTTACAGAGAAACACGAGGATCACAAGAAAAGAAGAGCCAGGGAGACAGTGAGAATCTGCAGAACCACATTGTACTTCGAGACCGCATTCGGCTTCACTCCACTGCCGATTCTTCCTCCTCGAACGTTCGGAACCGGAGCCGATGGGACCTTCTCTGGCGGCGGATTTGGCTTGAGACTGTCAGCTGCAATGGCTGCCATCTCTTCGTCGGACAGCGACTGTTCTGGGAGGACGACTCCATCCAAAGCATCTTCTACAGCAATTGCGGCAGCTTCGGCGGCAGAATCGATGTCAGAAGTTGAAATAGAATCAGAGCCAGAATCAGCGTCATCGACATCATCTTGGGTCTCAATTGGAAGTTCCGGAAGAGCTGGCGCCTCTGGCTCGGAAACAATGGAGTTGGGATCAATCGGAAGATCTGCACCGTCTTCTCCATCTTTGAAGTCTGAAAAAGCAAAGTTGGTGACAAAGTTTTGGTTGTTCTCTCACTTGCAAACTCGGATGCCTTGTTCATGACATTCTCGAAGACACTCTTCCTCAAATCTTCCGCAAGTCTCTCGACGTCTTCTTCAGTGAGTCCAATCGATTCTTCTTCTTCTTCTCTTCGTTCTTCAGCGTCATCGGCTCCTGATACTTCCGCCACACTATCAACGCTGTTCTTCGGAATATCAACCGTTTTATCGTTTCCATCGGCATCCCCATTCTGCTCTCCGGCCCCATTCTCCTGCACATCGCTGTCCGACTGATTCTTCTCCTGCACATTGTCAGTGACTATTGGCTGCTCGATGAGAGTGCTGGGGACGATCACTTCTACAAGAAATTTCAGTTTCTGACCTTGTAGCAGAATACAAAAACTTACCAACTACGCCTCCAGTCTGCCCTGCTCCTCCGACTTCCTTCCTTGGTTCCTCCTCCCTCTCATCATCTTCTTCCTCATCCAACACCTTCATCTCTTCATCTGATTCCTGAGAATCCGTGTAGTCTGCTTTCGGGAGATCTGGCACTTGCGGCAGTGGTTCCTGTGGTTCATTCGGGATGTCATCGTACTCGTCTCCGGCTGTTTCTTGCTCTTCTGGAAGCGGTTCGGGTTTTGGTTGCTGTTGATGCTGCTGGTCTTGACTCTGTTGGTTCTGGTTCTGGTTCGAGTTCTGATTTTGATTTTGTGTTTGCTGACTCAGCCCTGGATACGGGTCATAGATCTGTTGGCTCGACGACGAAGAGGATGAGTCATCGGGAGTCAACGATTCGATTTGGACTGAAAAGAACGTTCAGTAGAGTCTCGAGATGTTTGATTTTTCCGCTTACTTTTTGGTCTTCCATTCTCATCTTTCTCATCGAGATCAATAAGGATTGTGATTGGTTTCAGGAGGTACTCGTAGCCTGAAAGATACCACTAGACGAGTCGTCCATTCATGGTACTCGAGGAACATCTGACCATCTCTCCCCGACTAACCCTTCAGCACATTTCCATTCTCATCCACCGGCACCGCAATCCCTCCGTTCTTGTCCAGATGTCCGATCCTCGGATCGTTCAAGTCGTCCGCTTCCTCTTCTCCGATCGGAAGTGGTGGCAACTGGTCCCCGGTCTCTGCATACTTCTCAAACTTTGTTCCATCTGGCAGCTGCGTCCTTTCCGGAGCAGTTTCTGAAATCAACTTGGTCATTTCCATTGCTATCGAAACGGCGCCGCAATGGTCACATTGCAATCCAATAAACACATTCTCACCTACCTCTGTACACTCTCACTAGCCTCGATTTGTGGAAAATGGAACTGTGTGCAACTGAAAAAAGAAAGTATCATAGCCAATCGATAACCGATGAAAGTGGTCTCACCATCAACCAGTGTCACAGAAACAAGTGTCGCTGTGACCAGGAAAGTACGAAAATCGAATCGCATTACTTCCAAAAATGCGAGAACCGAAGAAGTGTGTACACTCTTCTCCACCCGGGGCGCGTCGTCGATAACTGCTGCGAGTCGTCGTTATCAGCGTTTCGAAAATTATCACAGAGGGTGCCAGATGCTCAGCAATTTAGAGGAGAGCAGGGGAACGGGGACAGGGTCAACAACGGCAGAATGGCGTCAGAAGGAGACGGATGAGTCAGCGGAAACTTTGCGGAGGAGCTCAGTTTTTGAGGAAAATGGAAGAATGGAACTGGAGTTGACTTTGAAATTAATCAAGAGCACCAGTCATCAATGAGAATCTAGACCATGACAAATGGAGGATTCTATAGTTGTGCACCTGGTGAAGGATCATGGTACCGCGGACATCTGTCACCGGCAGAGGAGCATCTGGAAGTGAAAGTTCTATTTCAAGTCGTGATGACTGTCTACCAGGGAACCTCTCAAAGTTACAGCTTTGACAAGCGAACTTCACTGTTTTCCTACTCTTTCCAGAACCAATTCAAAGTACCATGAGCCACGTAGTTGTACTAATCAAACCCCCAGATTTCTCAATGTTCTCCGCAAAGAATTGTATCATTCTTCCCCCGTTCCTCCGCCGTTCGCAACATTTCCCCCCTCTCTCCCCCTTCCTCTCCTCCTCTTCTCCTCCATTTCCCCGCCCCTTATCAACCTAGATCTGGGCCATCCGTCCGTTTATCTCCTTCCGTTCCGTGAATATTCTTATTATTATATTCTCGGAATGTTTACCCTCAAATCCGACTCGTCGTACAATATCCATCCCCCTTCTCGGCCTTCTTTCCTTTCCTCTTTCACCCCGGATCTCTCGAAAATGGAAAAGTTCCGAATCGTCGCCGGGCTCGTTTGCCTTGTGTCAGCAGCGACAATTTGCTTTACTGTCATCGGTTTCTTCCATGTTTCATCGAAGATTGAAAGAGCTGAATATGATATTCTGGCGAGACAGGCATCTTTCAAAGCCAAGTCGCAAGTGATCTGGGCAGAGCTGGTCGAGACGGGAAGAACACTTCGTATTCCGAGAAGTGCTTATGGATCCGAAGAGAAGAAGGGCGTCTTGCATCAGTGTAGTCGTGAGTTTCGACGATTCATGTGATTTGAGAGGAGGAAAATGTTGTATTCAGAATGCACCCGTCTCCACTGCCCAATGGGTCCAGTCGGAGAAGAAGGACTTCCTGGAAACGACGGTCAGCCGGGAACACCTGGAAAACCGGGATCTCCAGGACTCGAAGGTGTCGATGTTGACCTAGAGCCTCAAGATGAATTGCCGTGCTCCATCTGCCCAGCAGGTCCACAAGGACCTCGTGGTGCTCAGGGAGAAAGAGGACTGTCTGGAGCACAGGGACACAGAGGAAAAACTGGAAAGTCTGGACATCCTGGACAACCGGGAGGACTTGGAGCCAGTGGAGCCAAGGGACCGACTGGAAACCGTGGAGTGAATGGATTGAAGGGACCGCCAGGAGAGAATGTGATTGCTGGGGAGGGCATCAAGGGACCACAAGGACCCGCGGGGTCTCAAGGACCGAAAGGACCACCGGGAAGTCCTGGAAGATTCTCAAACATCAGAGGACCGCCAGGAAAAGCAGGACAGCAGGGAGGCATCGGAGCGACCGGAAAATTCGGAAAGTTCGGAGAGCAAGGAGGAATCGGAGCGCCAGGAGAACCGGGACTCCCTGCCGCCTATTGCCCTTCGGATTGTGGTGTCAACACGATACTTTCTCAGTTGGGACATCGAGCTCAGAGACCGGAATCCATCAATGGAGAGGACAACGGAGCACCGGCTACCAATCCAGAGGAATATTCGCAGGAAGGTCCAGCAGCAGAGCCGCCAGCACCAGAACCAACATCAGAGGCAGATGTTCAGCAGCAGGAGCCAGCTGCAGAAGAGTCTTTCGAGGAGTCTTCCTACAGAAACTTCTTCAGTCAACGATAATATAATCATTTCAATGAAATTTTCTATATTCTAAATATCTTTTTATCCAAAATAATCAACGAGAACACAGAGAACAACCGAGACGAGGCAATAAATATTAAGGTCCCTTTTCTCGGCTCCGGGGGCAAATTTAATGTCCATTTTCCTGCCGTTCGGACCGTTTCCGTTCTGAAAAGAATGAATGCCACAGAAGTTCTCATTCCCCGAGTCATACCCGATTCAACAAAACAATCGTTTCGTAGCTCTTTCCGTTGATGAAGAAAGTGACGTTGCTGGTGAAATTCGCGGGCACTGGCTGCCCGAACGAGTTGTTATAATAGGTCGCGTTGGCGGAATGGACCTCCCATTCGATATTCCCGAATCCTTCCATAACTCTCTTTTGCAGTTCCACGTCATTGTCCACTGAAAAGAGGGACATTGGAGTGAAGCGCCGCTGCATTTCCTATCGAGACCCCGATGTTTCGCAACTCTAAATACTGGGATTTGAAGTTTAAGAGAGCATTTTGATGAAAAAAATTAGAGTTGCGAAACGTCGTGGTCTTGGAGCGCCGCTGCACTTCCTATCAACTCACAGTTCTCTGGAACAGTGTTGAAGTAGGCTTTGAGACGGGGATAGTCTCCGTTCCGTGCCACTCTCATGGTTGTCAGTTCCGAGTTGACGGCACCTTCGGGGGTCCATCCCCACCATTTCGACTGGCACGAGCTAACGAACAAGAAAATAGCAAGAATTCGAAGAAGTGAGCACATTTTGATTCAGGAAACTATCCAGTGGAATTCCATTTTTATACAGATCTGCAGGTCTGGGAAACTCCCAGAACCCCTTCCGAGATGCTGTTTTGTGTCGCATTGGCACAATGGGAACCAATCAAAATCGGCTCTTTTGAAGTGTGTCGTGATATTCGTGTTATGTTGTGTTATGTTATTGAAAAAAATACAAGGAAATTTGAAAGTAAGCAAACAACAGATACCAATGAGATAGAAACAGAACATGAGTGTTGGCAAAGAAGCAGGGTAATTGAGCGGTTTGTTAGAGGAGAAAAGGAAAAGAGAACAAGAGAAAAGGGAAAAGA
>LR571057.1:0-11746 GCA_900536345.3 Caenorhabditis sp. 39 LS-2015
TAGAATAACTAAAAAGGACTATCGGTGAGGGCTGAAACAAGCGATTTCAGATAAGGATGTAGGTTGCTTAAGAATAGTACCAATGTCATTTTCAGTTCGTCCTTCCTCCTATCAGCCACTTCATTGACCAATGACTGTGTCATATTCGCCTTATCCATGGTAAACTGAGCATCTATCCACCAGATATTTCTGTAATCCTTCATCACCTCAGCAATGATCAGTGGTTTGAATCGATATGTCATCCACTGATTGACATATTCCGGATAGCCGGAAGTGTTGAACGGGCGGTACTGGACGCTCGGAAGATTTTTGTAGTGATCAGCATTGACGGAGGACAAGTTGAGACCGTAGACGATGAAGTTGGCGTTGGGACGGTACTTTCGGATAGAGTTGAGGGAGAAGATGCTTTGGTTGAAGTGACTGTCGGATACGGCGGACACAAACATCATCTCGTTTTCGTTGGTGACAGGGTCCGATAGGTTCACAAATGGGCCCACGGTGTCCACAAGTTCTAGAACACGTTTTGGGTGTATTTCTCTGCAAGCGAAACGAATGGAATCTTACGAAATGATTCCAGAAACTTCAGATGCTCGCAATCAAACTTCTTGCCAACTGAGGTGGAATTCTGAGGATCGGCATAGCAAAAGTTGTATTTCTTGTGGGTGGTTTCGGATGTGCATTCACAGTGGACGTTGACCTCTTTCTCCGTTTTGTCCGTGGCATTTGAATCTTCTTCAATTTGTTTGAAAGCTGAAGGAAACCAGACAACGTTGATGTTTGTTGATGCCTAATTGCAAATTAAGAATAAGCATAATGAAAATCCACAAGTTTCTTCATACCTCTTGAGGTTTGGTATAATAAACAGAGAGAAGGAATGAAGAGATAGTGACCCCAAGAATGAAGAGAAGAGGTCCACGAATGGAGCGTTTCATTGCCAATAGGAAAGTTGTGAAAACGAGAGGAAGTGGAGATAACAGAATCAACAAACAAGAGTTTGCGACCAGTTCACCCAATTATTCTTATCATTTGAACCGTAATAAATTAAATTTTGTTGCAATAAAGTGCACACTGCTCCTGGACAGTTAAAATAATAAGTTTTTTATTGGGGATGGACACAAGGAGGACGATAGGTTCGGATCTCTTTGTCGAGGAGCGTACAGTGAACAGGAGGAAAGGGAACCGTTCGTTTTATAGGAACGGCAATGGAATCCGGAGTGTGTGAAGCGATAAGATCCGTTTTCTCATGTTAGCCGATTTCTTATTGCGGAACGATGAACACCATTCAGCTTGTGTCCTTTCAAAGTGCAATTTTGATTGGAGTGTCCAGGTTCTGCATTTGCAGAAACTCTTGTTTGAATTGCCGCTAGAAACGTCTCTGTCGGGTCCCATTTGTCTGCACTCTCCAGTCTTTGCAACCCGGAACAAAATTCGAAAAAACTCTGAGTAATTCATTTGCATAATTACTATGAAAAAGAAGACAAAAAGTGATATGAATACAGAACCCGTAGTACAAGAAAATTGGCGAGATTCAACGTTGATGGGAAGGAAAATGAAGAAGGGGAGGGAACGAAGAAGGATGGAAATGGAAGGGAACACTTGAACCTAGAACTGAATAGAATTTCGTAATCTGATTCCATTGATCAAAAGAAAGATCAAAAGATCAGTCAATTTTCCTAGTTCGATACAGTAAAATGTCAAAGAGCCGAATTTCATCCGGCGAGAGCTTGTGGAACGAGATGAAGTCGTTGGCGAACGCCGCGTAGCCCTGCAAACAGAAAAGTGCATGTCCTGCAGAAATATAACTTTCTTACCTTGTTCTCCTTAAATTTAATCCAATCGGAACTCGATTTGGTTTGATGAAAAATGTCGGCCGGGGTGAAGGTGTTGAAGCGGTTCTGGCCGAGAGAGTTTCGCGTGTCTTCCGGGTAGATTCCGGCGTTCGCAAGGCATCTGAATTTGGAGTTCAAGACTGCTAGTTGATCTAAACTATACTGTCCCTCCCGGGGTCCGATTAGGGACAAAATTGCATATGGCTGGGGATTGTCAAAGCCTGACCAAGACAAGCTCCCATCAGGATGTAAATTTCTTCCTGATACCCCCCCCCCTAGCAGCAATTCTCAATCCAATCCTCACCTAGCAATCCCAACATCCTCATAAATGTCATCCGGACACAACGTGGCATTCGGATACAACTTCTCCGAGAATATCTTCAACGCGGCTCGCGACAACACGTATCCAGCACCGCCCGCGTTGTATCCATTGCTCAAGTATGGCTTCAACACGTAGCCGAGATAGTGTGGCTCGTCTGGATTCAGCGTCGACAGGAACGACTTCAGATTCTCAACCACAACGTAGGTGTCGTCGTCGGCCTGAAACAAGTGTCAATTGTTTTATAGAAGACAAAAAAGGGGACTCACTTTCAGATACCAATCAAACTCCGAACTGATGTTGGTGTAAATGTGATGGAATGCGTAGCGACTTTTGAAGAACAAGTTGTAGTAATTGTCCGGGATACCGGCGAACACTGTCGAGTACGGTATCCGAGAGTCATTGAAGCTCTCGGATGTGAACAGCTGACCATGATCGCATCGATGGATCCATGTCTCGTTGATGGCAAGGGATCGGGTGTCATGGTAGATTGTCGAGGTTTGCACCCAGCAGAACAACTTTCCCTTTTTAGGCAGATTCTGAGCAGCCGCGGAGACCTGTATTAGCGGAAGAAGCTTGTCGTCGTTGATTCTAAAACAGCAAAAAATAATTAAGGTATTCTCAAGTATCTTACCTATCATATGTTGTTCTGGGCGTTTCGTCCTTAGGAAAGACTAGAAAAATGATAAGGATTGATCCGATGAGCAGGCAAATAACGATGAAGAACCACAGTATCCGTCGGGTTCTCGGTCGCTTTAGGGCTTCTAGGGAATCGAGGTCTTCCTGAAATTGATGTTGAAACTGGTAAATGTGCGCCCTATTGAACTCACATCGTAAATGTTATAATCGTCTTCTTTGGTGCAAAATAACGTTCGGAACGGACCGCACTGAAACATGGATCTCTGCAAGAAAATGATTGGGGTTTGCATTGGATTCCAGACATTAGCAGTCTCATGGGAAAAATATAAATGGCCTAGGACACGCGGCGCCGCTCCGCGTCCACAGCCTTTAAATTGTGACTGATCCTTGAGGGTCGTGGATGAGGAGCGGCGCCGCGTCACCTAGGCCGTTTAACTTTTCTTCGAAATTGCTAATAGAACAATCCAAACGAACAACTCTCACCCTATGAAACTGAAACCGCGAGAGCTTACGGTTCCGGAGCATTTTCAGCTAAGCAATGGGGGTGAATAAGAGAATGAGCCAGTATATCGGGAAAAGGGTATGAAGGTGAACTCGGGTCAACACGGTGCAATTTTGAAACGTGGATTTCGTAGTAGTTACGTGATAACGTGAAATAGCCAAAGGGAAATTTTTTCATAGTAAGGGGGTTTTCTAATACATCTGCTTCCGCGGCTCGGCTCAGATACAAGAATCGAGGGTGTTCTAATTCTTGGTCTATCAGTTTGTCGTTCATTTCGTTCGGTTCGTCGCAATGTTCCCTTAATAAGCACTAAATCAACCGGGCCGACGAGTTTGGCTTGCAAGAACTAAAAACCTGGCGGTACGTCTCGGTTTCTACCAGTATCCACGGATTATTCATTTTTCAAATGGTGACAGTTGGGCTGCGCTACATGAATTGGGTCTCGTCACGAACTGCGAACTCAACTGTCACCATTTAAATAATATTAGCAGAGTTATCACGTTATCATCTAAATTAGGACTGACAGTGTGGGCAAGGTTTCACACTTGTATAAAATAGATAAATTGATAGTGGGAACATTAAACTGTGCCGTGTTGACCCAAGTGTAACTTTGCACCAATTGCCCGATATACAAAGACTCGATAAGGGAAGGAAGTCAGGGAAAAGACAAAAAGGAAAGGAAAAGGGGAGGGAGAAAAGCGAGAGAGAGAGATTATGCGCGGTTACTATGGTGAAAAATTGATATGTCGGGGGGGGGGGAGAGAGAGAGAATGGAGAATGGGAAGAAGGAGGGGAGCGAAGCGATTTGAAGTGGTTTGTCGCAGCTGATAACCAACTTTTGATCAATTGTGTTATGAGTGTCAGTTAGCACCCTAAAACTTACAAAATTATCACCAGATCACAGGTAAAAAAGTTCTAGTTATCACAATTTGCATAGGCTCACTATTTCGCGGCGGGACCCATCGAGGCGAGGTCTACGAAAAAGGATTTTTGGCGGGGAGAATATGGGTAGAAAATTGATGGAATATGCCTCAATTAGTGCTTCCGGAAGTTCAGAGACCAAGAGATTCAAATAGCTTAATACGTAGTGAAAAGCTTCGAAGTCTAGGAGCCTGACAGGCTAGATGTCTAAAAGCCAAAAAATTCAGAAATCTAAAAACCTGGGACTGGAACCATAGGAGCCTGAAAGTCTAGAAGCTGAAACACTAATTGTAAGCCAATAAGCTCACTAAAGAGTTTCAAGAGAAAAATTGGAACGAAACGCTCGTTGAGCACCCCGAAAACTGCCCTAAAACGCCAAAACGCAATCATCAAACTTGTCTCCTCGACTTTATTTTTTCCCATCTACTTGCTGCATATATCCACATCCTCTTCGTCTCCTTCTTCTCCTTCTCCTTCTTCTTTCCTATCCAGTCCGTCCCCTTTGATGCACTGGCGTTTATGCTATGTGACAATTTATGTTCGCGTGTCTGTTTTCCCCCTCTTTTGCTCTCTTTTCCCATCTTTTTTCATGTTGTCACACACACACTGAATTCTCTCACTCCTACACGCTAATACATCATCATGGGTCCCCCCAGTGGACGGAAGGAAGCGGAAAGTTTGTGTGGAATGGAATCAACCGGAGGAGGAGAAGGAGGAGGAGGAGCAGATGTTAGGTGGTGGTGGTGGTGGTCCGGAACGAAAAAGAAAAGAAGGAAAAAATAGAAAAAAAATAGGGAAAAAAATAGGAAAAGAGTGACGCGAGAAGCCTGGGATTGGTATTTCTCTTTCAAATTGGGATAGATAGAAGACCAAAGATTGGGGCAAAAAGAGGGAGAAAAAAAGAGAAAGACGACCAAAAAAAGTGCGTCAAAAGGAAAAGGACCGCAGCATTTATAAACAAAACTTTGGATTCAGAGCCGAGTTTCGAATTCGCTCTGTCACCAAAACATCATAATAAATCATTAGGGGAAAATGAAATGATGAAACACTTTCGACTCACTCATTTCTCTCTTCTTTTTATCACTTATCACTTATCACCATCCCACGAAACAGAGAAGGAGAGTCAGTTGTTCTTAGCAGACAAAAGACAAGATAACAGCTGAGTTTTCGAGACTCTCCGCCTATTTTTATGACCTCCGTCCTCCGCCTCCTCCCACCCAACTCTCTCTTTTTTTGCTCCCATGACTAAGCAGAGCAAACCAATATTGTTATACCTTTATGACCCCGGCCGTCTTCAGAACACGTTTTGTATGCCTTCTGAACCTTTGAAAGAGCACCGGAAGCGGCTCGATTTGAAAGTCAATGATCAATTCGAAAAGGGTCAAGTCCTCATGGTGCTGCTCAGGAATGATGTCTGGGCGGGTGAAGTGGCGATGAGAGAGAGAGTGTTGGGAATAGGAGGAGAGAAGGGGAGGAGAGGATGGTGTGAAATTGGATGGGCGAAACGAAACGAAACGAAACGAAAAGAGAGAGAGAGATGGATGGGTGGACACGGATTGAAGGGCGAAAGGAGGGAAGGAGAGGGGCTGGGGATGACAAGGTGACTGACAGTAAGGTAAGGAGAGGAGGAAGAAGGAGACCTGGGGGATGATAGAGAAGAGGAGAAGGGAGGAGAAGGAGGAGGAAAACGGGAGGAAAGCGGAATGACCAAAAGGAGTACCATGTTGAGAATCTCTGCGAAACGGCCAGGTATCGTATTAGGACGATACAATTCCAGGACTACTACCATTCATGACAGTGAGCATATAGGGAATTACAACGAACATGCTGAAAAAGCAGGGAGTAGGAGAAAGAGGAAAACGGAAATGACAATGAGCATGCCAAGAGTTATGCTGGACATGGTGAAGATGGTGTTAGAAAGGACATCAAACAGGTCAAGAACGATTGCGGACATGTCAAGAATACACAGCGAAAATCTCAGGAAAAACGTAAAAAAGAAGGACAACGCATCCTGATAGTGCGTAACGTAACGAGCATCTTCCGTTTCTCTCTTTTCTCCTCTTTCTCTTTCTCCCTTTTTCTCCTCTAATAAACACATGCATGCTGCAACATTTATGAAATTAGACCCATAGTACATGCTAACGGACAAAACCAATTGGATTACATTACTCATTGGTTAGGAGAATGTCTGATGAGCCGCTGGATTTGGGGCTGGATTTGGAAGGATAAGGGACGAGGAGAGTGAAAAGTCGAAATGAAATGTGAGAAGAACAAAAACTGGACGTCTCCGTCTCCGGGGACAAATCAACCAGAAAGTGGTGAAAAGTGAAACTTGCACCATGTTTTATAAGGGTACCTAAAGGACAAAAGGCAGTGTCCTATTGTGTAAACGTATCGCCACAGAGCTGAATAGTTTAGTTTTACGAGAATCGACCTTGAGGTTCTTCTCATGATCCTGCTGGTGCGGTGAGGTATGACTGGATCGAATTTCAGATCGAAACGAAACGAAACGAAACGAAACTGCAAGTTCAAAAACTAAATGGAATCGGTCGAGTCTTGTGGTCGATTAGTATCTGTCGGTGGGAGCGAACGGACGGACGGGTCCCCCACCGCCGAAAAACATGTTTTCCGACTGGAACGAAACGACGGACGGCAAATTCTGTTTGCTTCGCGACTCGAAATTCGAAGAATTCTCACTTTTGATTGGGGGCGACCGACAAGAATCTTTTTCAATTTAGGGAAAGGGGCGGGGCTTGATGGGAAGAATGAGAATAGGATGACAACAGGATGACAACTAGGATCGGAATGTTTTTATTCTTTTGATAGGTCACAATGAAAGAAGGAAATTGGTTATATGACATGGCAACATGAAAAGATGGGGGAAGCAAAAAGAGAACAAAACAGAAGGAATGAAAGTAATTGCCGAGTGCCTATCTATCTACCAGCAGTCATTACGGTGCTAAAGTATCTAGCGGAAGAAAACCTGAAGTCGTTGCGGTGCGGAGCGGTTGGCGGTCCTTCAGGAAACGGAAAAGAGGGGGGAAATTGGCGGAAAATGGGTGAGAAATTGACCTTATTTGCATGTGTGTGCGAGAAGAAAGAAAGGAAAGAAACCTGAAAGGATTGCGGGGTGTCGGTGGTGGAGAATTCAGTTGCGCAAGTTGGAGAGAGAGATAATGGACGGGTGCGGAGACGCAGCAGGAGAGGAGGCGCCCGACTATGTATGGCAATTGGACATGAATTGGACATGACAGAAAGTACACAGAGAGAAAGACAGAGAGGATTGCTGTTTTTTGAGGGAAAAAGTTGGAAAATGGGAAAGGGAAAGGGAGAAGAGGAAATAAAAGGAGAAAGGGAAGAGGGCTCTTGACCCTAATCAAGAGTGGAAAACAAGAGGAGGTCTGTCTTTGTTTTCAGTTTTCAGTTTTCAGGGAGAAGCAGCGGGAAATGGGGTGAGAGGAAACGAAGAGAACTACGACACTCCGCAACCCCCTATGGATGATTGAGGTTATCGGCAGATGGTGGAAGAGTCAGCCGTGGCCTAGACAAGTTGAGTCCTAGGCCAGACGTTACTTACCCGTTACTCAGATTGATCAGCCATTTCCGCAACCGACCAGGTAGTTTACACCAGAACATACGGAACTTTTAAGTAATAATTCTCAATCTAAATAGCCACAAAACCCTAAAAAGTATAGGAATACCTCTCCTCCCGAACAGCCATTCCGCTTGTTTTGCAGTGCCTATTGGAGAGACACGAGTGGAATGAATGTTCACTTTCCCTCCTTTCCTCTCCTGGCCAAATTCAGTTATGCTCTCTCTCTCTTTTTGGAAAATGAAAAAGTGAGAGAAGGAGTGGGGGTTAGCAAAACAACAACAAAGTTGGGATGAGAATGAGGAGAGACCACCTAGACACACTGAGCCACACCATTTTCTCCTTTTTCTTTGACTTGAAAAGAAGATGGGCGGCCGCATGCGAAGGAATCGGGAATGAAGGGAGCGGGTCAGAGAACAGAATTTGAGGAAATATTGGTATGGGGCGGGTTTGGATGGTACCGTAACTATGAGAGAGAGTTTCAAGCATTGTATCATAAAAACGGTAGCAGATATCAAAAAGTTGTCAACTAACAATTTTAATTAAATTTTGTGAGGATCATTTTTGTAATAAATAACTTTTCCGGAAACCAGCTAGTTTTTGAGTTATGTATAACAGTTTCCGTGACCCCAGCCAGAAGCAGCTTTAGACCACTTCCAAGTGTGTCGTCACAGCCATTTTCACTTGAAACAATGACATTTTCAAAACTGAGCAATTATTCAACAACACCAACACACCACCTCCCGGTTCAAGGTGTCAAAGTGTCAATGTACACCTCTGACGCAATTTGCATCCATTAGGATAGAATAGGATCGCCGACAGTACAAACATACATAAATGAATGCGATGAACCGTAAGATGCGTTTTACACTGACTGACCGCGTATCCATATTTCAATGTTCCATGTATACAACTTTTCGAATTTGAAGAGTGGACCGGCAGGTCATAATCCCCTTGTTGTTTGTGGTATTCCCCCCTGCCCCCGTGTAATTATGCAGGAGCACGCGTGCCCGTACAGAAAAACAAGAAAAGCGAAGCGACGTTGTCTCGTATTCACATGGTGCATGACCGAGACCTTTTCAAGTGGAAAAAGAGGAGAAGAAAGAAAGCTCAGAAACTTCATTGAATTGAATATCAGGCTAGAGGACTAGTGACCTATGATAGGCTACAAGGCACGATAGTCTCGCTGTTTTCAGTTTTCAAATTTCAAATTTTGATCATTGAAGCTCTACGCGTGGTTGTCGTGTGCACGTATGTCGACCTCTAAATGGAAATTGATATGTACATCAACTGGAAAAGCATGGCATGGTTGGGAGAACCTTTTGGAACATGATTTTCCGGAAGAATCGGTTGCGAATCGTCGGGTTCATTGTCAAGTAGATGATGACCGGGCAGCCATGATCCAACTGCCACAAAAACTGCACCAACATGATCAACCACTCCGGCACCGTCACGAAATTCATGATCACGTAAACCGAAGACGCCACTTGATTAATGAAGCAGATCACCACGGATTGGTATAGGATTTGATGACTCTGAAATGGGTAGCGAATGTAAGCCAAAATTCTTTACCCTACCTGCGACTGCAACTTTGGATCTCGATTCTTACTCTCCTTGCACAACACGAAACTTATATAGCCGTAAAACACAAACGTTCCGCACATGATCATGCCGTTATTGAAACCATGAGCTACGTTTGTGTACTCGGCGGTCCGTCCCTCGAAAATGAACGGATCGTAGAACCAGGCATAGTATTTGGAGGAGAATACGCATGTTGGAGTGAAAAATACAAAATATAGACCATAGATGACTGGCAGCAACAAGCCGATGTAGGTTTTGTAGCCGGTGAATAGATAGTCGTAGAGAGCAGAGTTAGAGACACTCATGGTACGGTTGACTAGGAGCAGGATGTTCATGAGACACGAACAACACCACAATCCGAGACCGGCAAGGCCTCCGAGGTAGATAAGGACTGGATGAGTGCAGAAAACAGCGCCTTCGTAGGCAAGGAATCCGGTGAGAATAGAGTTCATCGAGATGGCTAATATGTCCACAATGCCCACTGCAAACATGATTTTGTAGCAGGGAATCCGAAAGAGATCGGGGTCTAGCATGACGGCAAGACAAGGGATGAAGAGGATCTCCATGACGATTCCGTAGGTGATACTGATCATTCCAACAAGAGGTCGTTTCTCGCCGTATCGGATGGTCCATTGGTCGGTGGGAAGAGCGCTGGAACAAGGGATTCAGGAAATTCGAATTCTTGCTGCTACTTCGGGACTCTATGATACATACATCGACTACGCGAATTCAGCTACTGTATATGAATTTCTTTGCTAACTGCTGGTTTGGTTTTCGAAGGAAAGTGAGAATGACGTGTCAACGACAGCTTCGTTATGGAAACTGAAAGCGACATAATTTGCCGGTTGGAATTGGAATAGGTAATGTCTTTTGGTGGTCAGTAGTGTATCAAGTCGACCAGGTTTTCGACTGAAAGTCGACTGAGACCGGAGTCGACTAGAGTCGACTGAGTCGACTAGAGTCGACTGAGTCGATTAGAGTCGACTTGGAAAGTCGACGGAGTCGACTGAGGAATCGACTTGAAAGTCTACTCGAGTCGAATTTGAGTCGACTGAAAGTCGACTTCAGTCAATCACGAGTCGACTGAGAATCGACTCCAGTCGACTCAAAAATGGCTTGAGAGTCGACTTTTATCTTCGACTGATACGTTAGTGTAAATAGTTTCATTTCAAAATTTACTTTTTTGTAAAAAGTATTTGTGTCTTCCCAATGCTTTTTATATGCAGTCACGTTGACCCGCTTTCCCCCTGTTTTCTCTATTCAAAAGGATCCAGAACAGCGCTGTTTGTCAGCTTAAAACGAGAAAAAAGATAAATCACGTAGCTCACGTGGACTCCTTTCTCCCGTTTTTGCCACGTTTTAGATCACGTAAATGAAATAATGATTAAAAACAATTTTCGGAAATAAACGTCAGTCGAAAATAAAAATCGTCTCACAGTCGATTTTCACGTCGACTTTCCATCGACTGAGTCGACTTTCAGTCGCTTTTTATCGACTGGAATCGACTGAAGTCGACTTTGTAAAGTCGACTTGATACACTAGTGGTCAGGAAGTATGTAGCCTAAAAGTCTAGACGCCGGAAAAACCTTCATGGTACTCACCTGCAATTGTACAACGGAATGGCCTCGACTCCACCATACTCGAATATCTTGTTCATCCTTTACTTCTCCGTTCTTGCAGAACTCACGAAATCGCCTAAAAAAAGACCAAAAAAAAAACTCAAAAACATGTGCCATCTTCTTGTGAACTCAAGCAAATCTTCTAATTTCTTAGAAGAAGCCAGCAGCAAAATGAAGCGCCAGAGTTGGGGTGGGAGAAAATGCGTCGCTTCGTGCCCGTCAAAAACACGGATTCAATATCCCAAAGATTCTGAAAAACAGGATGAGGAATCAGCGATACAGAGTAGGAATTTGGTTGTAGTTCATACGTGGTTTTGTGGGAATGGAATAGATTTCTTGGAAGTTGACATCATGATGTGAAGATTTTGTATCAGGAAGCTAAAATTTCATGTGGCCTAGATTTCCATTCGGTGGCCTAACTTTTCCAGGTGCCACGTGGCAGCTACACCACAGTTCATCGGACCCACATTCAACCTTGGCAGGCAGTCACAGAGAAAGTGAACAAGTATGAATTCGTCACCCCCCCCTCTCCTCCTTCTCCTTATACTTCTACTTCTACTTCTCCTTCTCCTTCTCCCTACAGTACCAAGGTCAATATCCCCCAAATGTTACTTGTTCTCACTCTTTTTTCCATTCCAGAGAGCCTCTCGAAACAAACCACTTGTCGTCTGTCTCCGTCTCCACTGTCTCCCATGCTATTTCTCCGGAAATTGCCAGAAGCAGTATATAAAAGAGACGGTTTTT
>LR571064.1:0-27465 GCA_900536345.3 Caenorhabditis sp. 39 LS-2015
GGCGGCTAGAATTTTGTCAATCGACTTGTATTTAGGTGCTCTTTATACCATAAAAATTTGAAAAAAATCTCAAGTGCTAACTAGAATGACCTCCCTTGTGAGAGGAACCAAATAATGTGGTTTGTAGTCGTTGGAGAACACACGTAGCCTATGTGATCAGAGGTGGAAAGGGAGTAAATTTGATAAGAAATGCAGGTAAAAGATAGAATGTTGAGAAATGGATAGAACGCGGGCGTCAGTGTCATAAATACTACAGTTCTTTTGGCCAAAAAACTCACGTGTAGTTTTGACTTTTTGTGTTTTGGAGAATGAGAATTGAGGAAGAGAAGAGGTTCGGGAATGTGTACAAATCATAGTTTATGCAATTTGGACATAAAATTGGAAACGGGAAACGTGAAACGTGAGATTGCGAAATATTGGGAGAGAAATTATCAATCCGTTCTTACTACGTTATTATAAACCAAAAATATTTTTTCAAAATAGCTGTTGTTTTCCGCTTCAAACTCATGAAACATTCCAAAAACCTACATCATAACTGTTCCATGACGTCAACAGGTTTTTACTGTTTTGGTGTCTTCTTCTGCCTGCCTAATGCGCTGTGACATTTCGGAGACTTGAGTGGTGTCTTTCTATAGAAATTGCCGCAATGTCCAGTTGGAGGCTACTAATTCTGGAGAATTTGACAAAAATCAGGTAAACCGGGTTCTCGGTAGACATGGGACATGTTTTTCATTGTTCAGATTAGTCCAACGTTGATTTTTTGTTTTGTTTTTGAAAGCAGAAAAGAAAAACTTCTAACAAATTTGGAATACGCGACAAATGACAGCTAATAAGTTCACGTAGAAAAAGAGTATTGGAAACTGTTAGGGAGAAAACTTTGGATTAGTTTTTCAGAAAACTTTAGGAGTGGAATCGGTAGAAAATTGTGCTACGTACGGTTGTCATCTATATTTCTGGCAAAAAAGACCACTCGTTTTGCAAAATGACAAACGTTTGCAGAATTCTCAAAGCCAATGATGCTACTTTTGCTCCGTCTGCCATCAAAACGAATGCTTCTATCCTAATCTGGCTCTGAAATTGTTTCCAGAAGCTACTGATAGTACCAGTTGACATTTTTAGTATTCGTTAGCACCATGCTACGTCTTTCTTCATAGACGCGGCCTGTCTTAGCGTCCAAAAACTGCTTAACTGTTGGCTAAACGAAATGGATGACAGTTTTTGACTTCCACTCTTGTTTTTTGACACCCAGCGCTCATATCCAATTCCGTTGGCTAGAACCAAAGTTCCAGGAATCTATTCTGACTTTTCCCCCTAAAAATCTTTGGATACGACCAGAACTAATTGCTGCAACAACAAAAAAAACGACTCACCGTTCAGAATCAAACAATTTTCACTCCAAGCTCAATTTGTGATGTGATGAGCTAGCAGTGTGCAATTTTTGTTGAAGCCATATGTTCCAGTCGTATATTCAAGGTTTTCCGCCGTGTATTGGGCAGAAAAATGACTGAGTTCCTACTTACCGTCGCTTCGCAGGAAAAAACGAATGAAAGCGACGGAATGCTTTCAATGCCAATCTACCAACAATATTACACGTTTTGACCAAAAAACCTCGAAGAAAAACTGTTCTTAGCGGCTTAATCCACAAAATAAAATCTAAAAAACAAAAATAAATACGTCGTTTCCGAGAGAAGTACACCGTGGCATAATTTCTAGGCCATCTCATCTCTTCCACGGCCACGAACATCTCTTCTCTTCTCCTGTCCTCGCGGGGAACGGAACGAGAGATGGAGGGAGATGAGAAATCATGGCGTGGTAAAAGAAGAAATAACCTTAGCCGATTGGAGGGACAGACGCAGAGAACATGACCAGGACGCCCCCCCCCCCCTCAAAGTCGTCTCTCCAGCCAGCCCAAGGATCGTGCGGCAAACGCGACGACATCGCGCGATGCCGCAATGCCGCAATGTCAAAAAGTTGTGACGCCACTTGAACTTTGGAATGGAAAGATTGAGATTATTGAGATATCTGGAAAACAGAACAATTCGATGGCCTGTAAATCGAGAAGGAAACTGATTTCAGTAAAAACAGGAAAATTCGTCTGGAACAAAACAATCTGATGTTTTAAAAATTTGGATTTTTCAGTTTTTTTGTACATTTCAGATGGGTCAGCGCACAGTTTCCTGATGAAAAATGACATGCTGTTTTCAGGATTGTTTTGAAGTTGACAGAAAATTGACATGCCTATTCCAAAAAATGTTCAAGTTGTCTTGACATGGTAGAGGTGTGATGAAGTTTAATTAAACTCAGCACAACTTTGAACAGGAGTTAGTTAAGGGGCTTACAATTAGTACAATACCATAACCGAATTTGTGAAGTACATAACTCATCGATATTCAAATGAAGAACTTTTTGTCCTACTTTTCTCATGAGTGTCCCGTCCTGATTCTCCCCAAAAAAACCTAGTACTGTTTTTCAATTCCTTAAGCTCCCCCTTTTTTAACAGCGTATGACCAAAACGCACAAAACGCTTTTCAATAGCTTGCGCTCTTTTACTTTTACAACGCTCCAAAATAACACCATCAACGCTGGATTTGGCGTAAATCTACACAATGGTTTTTTTCAAATCTAATATGTTTTCTTTCAGCTTTTTCTCTGTTCTTCCTAAAAAAATTAGCTGTTTTCAGACTGGAAACTGTGTCAAAAAATGACTTTCGGAACTCCGAATACAGACAGGATGACTTTTTGGTTTGAATCATTGGAAGGAAATGTGAAAAGTGAGTTTTTTTTTCAAATTGTTCAAAATTTTAAATTTTAAAACGTAAGAACCTATTGTTTTCACTTTTAAAAAAAATTTGACCAGCTTTGACTTCCAAGCTACATTTTATATATACCATAAAGTTTTGAAGCCAAATTTAAATTTTTTTAATTGAAAACCCTAATAATTCGTATAAAATGTTTGGCCGGTCATTTGGTCTATTCGCGGTGGTTAATGAAGGGGTAGACTACCTCATTGCGGTCCCTCCTCTGCGGCGAGATTATGTGTACCGCGTATGTCTGCCAATTTGGTCCATTTCCTTACCTAATGTAAGGACCAGGTCCCGCCGTGATTTTCGTCCCCCCCCCCCAATCCATGCTCTCTTTGAACCCAAACGCCGCGAATATTGCTGACGTAATTTTTCACGCTCCCCTCCCTTATCAAATTAACATGATTTTATAGCTTCGAATTGAAGATCTCCGAGATATTCGCCATAGCAACCGTCGTCATTCAGAGACGGAGACATCAAGAGTACATTAGAGCCAGTGGTGTGTCGGTGGGAAGATTATCACACGGGGCAGGGCAGATGACAACAAAAGAGGGAAAATCCATTTGACTAAGCCCTCTCATTTTATACATATATGTATGTATAAATCGCAGGTTTTCACTTGGTCTCCACCACCTTTTCCCACGCATTCTTCATTGATTTTCAAGCTTTCTAACTGGGGTTTTCAGGTAATTCGTATAGCTCCAATGGATTTCAATCATGCCGATTTGTTGGTAGAATCCCCTATGGAACAGTCTGATGGAAACGAGGAAGTTGGACTGTTGGCGATGCCAGCAGAGATTTTGACACAGATTTTTGAAACGGTGAGTTTATACTTTTTTTTAGACAAATCTCAATTTTTTTCAGTGCGAAAGCAAGACACCAGAAAAACTCCGTCTCACGTGCAAATCCCTTAACAACGTTTTCCTAGCCAACGAACACAAATTGGCTACCCCATTGGAAACACGAAACGAAGACAATGTGTTTGTGGAGTTCGAGACCACTTCCTCTACGGATATCCGACTTCATGTCACTTATAATCGGGTGACACGTGAGGCTCATCGCACCAATTTCATTAATCCGACTATCGCAAGACTCACAAAGTTCTTCAAACTTGCAAAAGTTATCTCCATTAAATTTAATAACTTTATTCCGGAATTGACCGAGAGCAAGATCATGAAGGATTGCTTGACGGAGTGCCGAGCCAAACAAGTGACTATTCGGAGCAACGTGGTGGAAAATCTATGGTATTGGCCGGAAATTTTCCCAAAAACTGTGCCAGTCACTTGGAATTCAACTCCAGAAGTTTTCCAGCAAGGAATGGAGATTTTCCAATCGGTAAGTTGAAAAATTTGCAACTTTTAAAGTAGATTTTTTCTTAGGTCACTGGCATGGAATGCAACGATCAAATTGTGCCACATCAATTAGTCCGCAGGGCTATAGAAAACAGGAACCTGAGCTGGTTAGAAGTGAAAATCGATCAGATCATCCCACTCGAAAAGTATCTGGCGGAATGGGTGGAATTGAAAAGAGACATCAGCTATTGGTTCATGGAAGTCAGATCTCAGTCAATTGCAATCCAGAATCGTCACAATATCGAACGAGTGAAGGAAGGAGTGGAGGAACAGTTGAATATGAGAATTTCACTGCACATGGGAGTCTGCTATATCCATTTGACGCTGTGTCATTGAAATGTTTCGAGATATCGATTTTTGTCAACAGTAATGTTTTGAAATTCGGCGGTTTGCGACTATAACGTTTCGCAACTCGGAATCGTGTATTTTCAAAACGTTCTCTCAAATTTCTATTCTTCATATCTGCCGAAAAATTACTGTCTCGACGCTTTGAGTTGCGAAACGTTACGTTTGCAAAACGTCGCGTTGTGAAATATCTGAGTGCCGTTTTTTTTTCAAACTTTATCTTTATTTGATAACTGTATATTTATATTATCTCTAATAGCGCTCTAACCTGAAATGTTTAACTGTAATGATCTCATTTATTGTTTTACCCATGTTCTCTACATTCTAAAGACTACGACATTTCGCAACTTATCCGCAGTTGAAATACGGTTGCGAAATGTCGAGGGTTCATCTTGATTTCTTCTAAAATAAATTTGTTATTTACATATTTAAAAGTGAGTCAATGTCAATTTTTTAATTGGGATGTGTTTTCCTTTTAAGCTTGATAATGTAGACACAAAGAACTATGTGTTTTTCTTGGAGGCACATGATTCAAAGTTCTAACAAACTATTTTCAGCTGCGTTACACAAACTTTCCCTTCAGTTCCATAGAATTTCAGTATCAGTAGATTTTCAGAGAATTCCAGTCAAGCAGAACATTCCGGCTACACATTTTCGTACCTCAATGCTTATTCATCTCTAATCAAACGCATTTCCTAATCTGTGACATGATCAACAGATGTGTGATGTTTCTTCTTTACGTGTGTGTTACTTTGAAGCGAGAGAAAGAAAAAAATCTCAAATTAGAATGTCTCGGCGGATTCCCATGGTTGTTTGGTTTTCAAGCTTCAAGCTTCTGATTTCTGTTGTCGGCCGGCAGCTGAAAAGAATGGAATGCTATGCAACGTACTCTCTCTGTCCCGAGTGCGCAATGTACTCGCTAATCAGTTCAGAAGAATGTCTGAAGAAGCACAAATCTCAGATTTGACTGGAAGAGTGGATATGTGTGATCAAACGCGTTGTGAATGCCGTTTGCGCTTGAAGAGATTTGGATTAGGATGAGGTTTAAGAAAAGGCGGACCGGAGGAAACAGATCGGACTAGAAACTATATGCCAAAGAGCTTTATCTGGTCGCTGATGATACGCTTTTGTGCCTATAAAATTGAAAATTCTTGACAACAAAAAACACATACATCTGTCCAAAAATGACATTGGAACGTTTTTTCCTAAACGTTCTGACGTTGATCAGACGTTCCTGGTCGTTCTCTTCTGACTTTGACTTCCTCCATTCATCTCCATGAAAACATATCATTTTGTTTTCCAAGAACAGTCTGCATTTTAGTCGCTGTTTGTCTGCCGTATCCCCTTTGAGAATGATCGGTTCTGTTCTCCAATGTTCCTAGAACTCAATTTCCGTCTGTCGCGTACCATGACTTCCTTATGTCTCTTAGTTGAAGGATAGGAATATGGTAATTATGGTAATCTAATTCTTTAGCGTCGTAGCATGTCATATCATATCGGATTATTTTACATAATATACTAACATGGTTCATGTGATTATGTTCTAGATCTTTCGAGTTTTTTTCTTTTTCCATGTAAAGATTTGATCTGTCGGGTCCATGGAGTTCAAAAGACGTGTAATGAGGAAATGCAATGATGTTCTTAACTGATTTTAGGGTCTAGAGTCTTGCTCTGTCTTAACTACAACATACACCGACCAAGGCCCTTCCTTCTTCTGGTACTGGTCTTTCGATTTATGCACACGCGTTTTGTACCCTACTCTCTAATCACTAGGCAAGACTCAGAGAAGACTGATCTTTCATATTCAAAAGCAGACACACCACGTACGCTTTCAGCTGCATTAGATGTGGGCTCACAGCTCGAGCTGATCTGTTGGCTGTGTTTTGCTTTGCTGAAAGCATCTTGTTTTAGTTTGATCATTTTTTCTTCCGCCACCCCACCCACTACGACGTTTCGCAACCACAACGTTATGCTCTTCCTTTTAGTTTTCATTTTTACATCTTCCAGACTTGGTACCACCCTGCATTCTTAAAAGTCGATGATAGAAGCCCGTCCTGAAATTTGTCTCATTTGTCAACAAAGAGCGTACGGCTACAACTATGAAGTTAGTTTCAACTTCTTAAAACGTTCCCTAAGCGTCATTTCCAGGTCATTTCCTGCAATGCATGCAAGATGTTCTTCCGACGAGTCACTCAGCGGCAGATTAAGAAAGAGTGCAAATATGGTGGCAAGTGCTTCGATGGCAAAGATTTAGCAAGTTAGTGAGGTCTTGAAATTGGGGTTTCTGGAAGAAAACAAACTCGGGTGTATGGGAACCGCGACGTTTCGCAACCTTCAATTTTGAGTAGGCGTCATTTCCCAATGAATAATGCTAGTGTGAATGTAATTGGAAAATTTCAAGACAGTTGCGAAACGTCGCGGCCCCATAACCAAATTTTGCGTTAATTGGCACCCTGATAATTTGCAATGCGACGTTTTGCAATTGTAAGGTTTCGCAATTCAAAACGTCAAGACAAGGATTTTTTCGCCAGATCTGATGATTTGAAACTTGATAGAACGTTCTAGAATGAAAAATTCCAGTTGCGAAACGTTACAGTCGCAAAGTGAACAGTGACTACACACTACAGTTGCAAAACATAGGACTCCATTAATTACGGTAACATTTTCCAGACGCACGACCGCAATGTCGAGCATGTCGGTACCGAAAATGCATAGAAGTTGGAATGCGTTGCACCGATTCAGAAGTCACCCATCTACAATCCGAACTAGAAGGTCCCAGTCCCCAATCCTCAAGTACCCCAAACAGTCCCGAACCAAATGCAATAGTACCTCGTGTTTTTGTCACTGCAGACCACATTCAGTCCAATTTACTCTTGAAACTTTCACAACTTCACACTATTCGAATGGAAATTTTCGGTGTTATTAATATTGGTGGAGACCTTAATTTTGTTGACCTAGTGGCTCAAGAACCAAAGTTAGGAGATTATATGAAACCGGTAAGCAAGCAGGAAACTTAAAAAAAATGAAACTTTGTGAATTTTCCAGCAGCAAGTGGATTGGAATGGTAAAATCAAACCATGGGTGTCTCTTGGAACAATTCTGGTAGTTGAGATGTGTAAGACAATGGAATTTTACAATTCGCTCCTTCTTTCGGACAGAGTACGTTGCGAAACGTCGGGGTTAAGAAATCAAGACAAAAAATTATGAAATTTCAGGTCACCCTTCTAAAAACTGTCGCATTCAAAAGTCACATGCTCTCCGTCGCCTTCGACTCGTACACCAGAAGAAAGTGCAAGATGCTAGCCCCTAATGATGTGGAAATGATCCCACCAGTGCTGAATCACATCCCAGGTTGTCAAAAGTTTGTGGAAGATTTGCTGTCTACGCCAGTAGAGCCATTGGTAGAGTTGCAAATGTCGGAGAATGAGTATCTACTTCTGAATATGATGGTCATCTGTGATCCAGGTATTTAAATAGAAAAAAGAAAAACAAATCATGAGATTTTTTTAAAAGAAATCCCCGGATTGTCACCAAGTGGAAAGGAATTGCTATTCAACAATCAAAGAACGTATTCAAAGATACTTCTGGACCACTGCCTGATGACCCATGGGCGTCATGGTCCTGCACGATTCGCAGCAATTATCCAAGTCACTCAGAGATTGGAAAAAATGGTGTACTTGACACAAAAGTTGGTTTTCTATCTGAGAGCCCACTTTAACCCCAAATACGCACCATGCAAACTAACTTATGACTCATGCAGAATGGAGAAGTGTGAATGGTTCAAGGACTGAATGGAAGTTAAAAAATGGAAATGGAAAATATCTTGTTTTTGTTGTTTTTTGTTTTTTTTTGGATTTCATGGTCATAACTGTTGGTTACACCGGCTACAATGAAGATTATGAGATAATTCTGTTCGAACACGGGCCGCAGAGCCGCAAAGCGTTGAGAGAGTGTGCATGAATTGGAGAACAAGAGGAGAGGAAGGGCGTCATTAAAAAACAGCAAAATTTGTTCTCTTTAAGTCAATTTCAAGGTCTTCGTAGTTTCCTTCCGGCTTATAATTTGAGACGTCGCATGAAAACCTAATTCTAACGTTCACAAACAGCCACTTTAAGGCATTTTTTCTATTTGCTTTAGCCATCCCCATGACTACAAATGGTCATAACGGTCATTTCGTGTTTATGTTGTCATTCTCCTCTATCCTATCTTATTTTATTTTTTTACCTTCTTCCCATCTGATTTGAACCTGAAATGCATTCGGAACTTATGAAAATTAAATGTGCGGTCTTTACGGATGTTTATTTCATATCAGAGCTCATTCCAAGCCTCACAAAGTTTTTCAAGTCGACAAAATCACGTTTTGCACATTTCTTTCAGATTTCATAGAGAAGGTCGACGGATTGCTGCGGAAGCTTGAGTCCTTCAGGATTTTCTGAAATAATTTCCCAGTTCAAAAATTTTTTTACATATATCATAAACATATTTATTCATTAAAAAATGTGTATCAAGAATTGAACACAAAAAACAAAAAATTTGAAATATGAACTTATTGGAAAATTGTGAAGTTAAGAAGTTTATTCATAAATTTTCTCAAAAAATTTCATGAGACAGGAATAGAAAAAACCAATTTTGATCTTTTAGGACATGTCAATTTCAGCTTTTGATTGTCTCTGGTATACTCTGTTGTGGTTAGCTAGTCCAAACAAAGCGGCTTGGGAACATAAAGTGTGGACGCCACCTTACGACCGGCACGAGACGGTGTGCTTCTTAGCCTGCCGTCATCCCCTAGTGGAGTCCGTCCCACTAGTTATGTAGAGGGAATCCGGCAGTTGATCTCTTTCGCCACGTAGAGGCTCAGCACAGAAAGAGTTACCAGCTGCGTGCTATGGTGTGAGAGCGATGGCGCCACAACAGAAGCCAACACTGCACAGCGGAACGGAGTACATGCTATAATGTGATAACGATGGCTACACAACAGTACTCGATACCACACGTCCGGCAGTACCAACTGCATGCTATAATGTGAGAGCGATGGCGCCACAGCAGCAATCGATACCACCTAGCAGTACCAACTACATGCTATAATGTGAACATGATTATGCCACAGCAGAAGCTGATATTGCCCGTTTAGCAGTGAAAGCAACATGCTATAATACGAACACAATTAAACCACAGTAGCAATACCAACTACATGCTATAATGTGAGAGCGATGGCGCCACAGCAGTACCTGATACCGTACGTCCGGCAGTACCAACTGAGAGCTATAATGTGGGAGCGATGGCGCCACAGCCGCAGCCGATACCGCCTAGCAGTACCAACTACATGCTATAATGTGAACATGATTATGACACAGCAGTAGCTGATACCGCCCGTTTAGCGGTGCTAGCAAAGTGATATAAAAGGAACATGAATATGCCACAGCAGCAGCCGGTGAATGAGAAATGGTCCGACCAGGCCACATGGGGGTGTTTGTAAGTGAGCGGGGCGGAGTTGACCTTTAAGGGGCAGACCAGACACGTGTGCGGATGAGGGGGGAGGGGATGACCTGGCCTGTAGAACACTGTTATTCAAAGATGGCAGATGACTCGGTTTTTGTCTCTTTGATGTTTGAGACATATCGTGACAGGTGTCAATCAAAGTGACGAGTTTATAAGGTGTTAAGACAATTATGACAGCCTCATGTATAAAATTGAACCTTCTGCCAACACCCAGGTTCACTCAGCCTCCAATGAGATCCGTTTACAAAATGGTATCGGTCACTATCCCTGGCCCGGACGTGACTTGAATCAGGCCAAATGGAAATTGCAAAACAAAGCATCATTCTTATATAATAACTTTCTTATTCTGTCCGGATTACCGTTTTTTTCATTTTCAGTTTTTCCGTTTTTCCATTTGACCCGGTCACGTAAAAATCAAATGGTATTCACGCGGAAATCGATCACTTCCAAAAAAAAAGACACGCCAGCCTGATGCGGCGCAGCCGCACGTTCAGGCTGGTGTTTCTATATCCATTTTAATAATTTTTTTGTTTCCAATTACCATGACTTGCTCACAGTTTTTTATTTTTTATTTCATCCATCTTAACTCATTTTTCATTTTAAAAAAAATTGCTTCATTTCCAGATTTCCTGATTGCAAAGAAACAATTCCCACCATTTTCCCGGTTTTGCAGAGTTTTTTGCTGTTGATCTTCCCCCTCGGAAAAAAAACCGCGTCATTCAATCGCCGTTACCGAATTAGCTGCTGCACGAGAGTCGTTCTCATATATCACTTCCATTTCTCAGTACAATTTCTAATCTGTCTCTGTTTTCCATTTTGCACATGAATATTCATTGTGTTCTCGTGCCCTTCATTGTTCAACAATTCAAATGATTCATCATATTCTTCTTTTTTTGAACTCTCTTCATAAACTTCATAGATCACCAAGGGTTTCTCATTTTGACATTTTGACAAATCATCCTGTTGTTCCATTGTTCCATTTGCTTTCAAATGTATGTTCTAAAAAGAAAAACAAGAAACGAAAAGGAAAAAAAAGAAAAATTCAAAGTCGACTAGCGAACATTGAACTTACCAGCAACCACGGCTCATTAAGTTAAACTTTTTTCTGTCGAGCAGTTACGGAGTGAGCGGCAGCGTCGAGACGATGTTAACACAAGATGAGGACGAGTTCGATGTCGACAACCTACCAGACACCTCTCTAAAATTTGTCAAGGTTTGGTTCGAAAATTCAGTAATTCAGTTTTTGAAGTTTTTTTCCAGTCAATACCTGGGTTTTTACTTAAGGAAAGAATCAAATTAGCTTCCTCCGAAGCATTTCTATTGCTTCAAATTTCAGAAACGAAAGCAGCGAAAAGAGAGCGAAGTGAAAAGCGAACCGGAATCAGACTACGGTAGCAGTTTAGACGAGGAAAAAACACGAGCCGAGAAAGTTGATGAGAGGAACACAAAAGACGAGGGTCTTGAAGACTACCGAGTGCGACCAATGACTGCGAAAAGGCAACGGACCTCATTGTTTGGAGGTGAGTGCCAAGAGGAGCCAGTGCCAAGACAAGCAACATTAACAAATCTGACAAGAGCATCTCAAATCACTGTTTTCTAGGATCTTTAGCATAAGGAAATTGAAATTTGAATTTGTCAAGTGTTCCTATTTACTGTTCTATTTTTACTTTTTAATCAGTTAGTAAACCGTTACTCCTTCCGGGAGGTAGGTTTTCTCCACCAAACGCGTCCAACAATCACAGTTTATTAACAACAATTTATCTATATGAAACCAATAAAAGAAAACAATTGAAAAGGTACAAAACCAATAGAAAAACTATATCAATCTCTCTAAGAACCTCGCCGGCAAATTGTCATCATCCGCAGAGATAAAGTCGGCGCAACTGTACGAGCGGAGCGTCGTTGAGAGTTATTGGTTCGGCGCTGGGATGTTGCAGCCTGGGGAACGGTGAGGGCAAACCACTTGGTTTACTAGTTTTAGCCTAAAAAATTGTCGGCGTGGTTCCCTTTGAACATACTTTTTTTCTAATTTTGACGGGAATATCGACAAGATAAAAAACACCAGTAGAAGGATTACTTGCGTAAACCTTAAAAACTTGAAACACGGATTAGAAGCAAACATTCAAAACAAACCAAACTCCCAAACCTCCCACTCAACAAAAATTCCAAAATTTCAGGGAGCGGCATTTCTCCAATTCCTACACAACCGAGAGCCTGGACCGTCTACTCAGCAGGCGATAGAGTTGCGTCCTTTTGGAACAATGTAACAAAATTTAAAAAGTTAAAGCAGAAAATGAACTTCAGAATACAATCCACAACTATCCCGCCCCATCATCCCCGACAGAAAACGGAATTGCAGAAATCAAATTGTCAAGCACATTTCGTTTTTGAAAAGAAAAAATGCCTCCAATCATTAGTTTACTATAGAAATATGTCTGCCGGTGAAAATATATCTATTGAATAGCTGATTGAAAATTTCCAACAAATGAATAATACGGGAGAAAAAATAGGAAAAATAAAAGTTCAATTTATTAGATATTAATTAGGCCTAGCGGCATATGCACTTTTCCTTCCAAACCACAAAACTGAAGCCGGAAGGACACGTTTTGCTCCTTGAAAAGTGCTTATCAAGCCGTTAAGCGCAACGAAACAGGTGAAAAGGAGGGAAGTGCAAACGGGGTCCTCTATGGCGCTCGAAGTGCGGGAAGAATCCGTTTCGTGGGTGGGAAGCGCCAGAAAAATAAAATGTACCTTTAGAATTTATCTTTGCATTTTTTATGTATAGCCAAAGTCTTGTTGCTGACAGCGAGCAGGTTTGTTCCTCAAACAAGGGAAGTGTATGAACTGTCCAGAGCTGTTTGGTATAAAACTCCTGCGGAAAAGCACTCTTGGGATAATCATCCAAAACCATTTTCGCAATCCGCTGCGCTGTAAAACTCGAGGTTAATTCTCTGGCTCATATATCTACACCAACCAAGTTGGTGATCATGGTCTCAAATTAAAATGGCTTAACGGAGCGTAGTCTCAAAACTTGCATATTCCGTTTACTTTGGACAACCTTTTTTGTAAAGTTAATAACTCAAACTGAACATATTGCTATGCAAAAGAACAAAGAAAAGGAGCGGTCTAGAAAAAATCAAGTTTTTTTGCCGTTCTGTGTTTGCAATTACTCACATTCAAGGGATTTTAAGCTGCAGAATTTGAATACCTAAGTAAGAATGCGAAACTTAGCCGTTCTTATAATTCACTATCCCGACAGCGATGTACCGATAAAAGCGCAACGAACAAAGAATTGTTAACCCGACAGCCAACTTATTGATTTTGCGCATGCACAATTTGAGAAAGCGGGCGTTTTGGAAACTTGACAGCAGGTTTTGTCACAACAATTTTTTCGGAAAGAGCAAATATTTTGAAAATCGAAATGTGAAAAACTTGGGAGTCCCGATATTTCGCTACACGGCTGCGAAACGTCCCATTTCGAAGAAAATTTTAAATTTCAACGTTACAGTTGCGAACTGACATGTTGCGAAATATTACAGTTGCGCGAAATGGTAAGTTGCAAAACGTTACAAAAGCAGAATTCATTTTTCAATGTTGCGAAACGTCGGGGTCTCAAAACTTCTGGTTAAAACCAATGGAATTTGCGAAAGGTGACGAAAAATGTGAGTTACTAGCAGTTACTCTCAAATAGTGATTGTTTTATGAAAATCATCTCTGTTGTTGAAGCCTGAAACTTCATTTTCAGCAGAGGCAACCGATTCAAGGAAAATTGGATCTACAGTTTTTTGTCACCGAAACCGTTATGTCAAAATGCAACTTGAAGGCTATTGAAAACAGTGTCCAGATTCTCAAAAACCGGATGCCTTCTTCTATTGCTGCTCTCACTACCACCACCAATACCGTTAGAAGTGGTCGCTCAACCCTAAAATGGATGTAGCAGACTCCCATGTGCAGTGTTGGAACGTTTCGCAACTCTAACGTTTTGCAACTCAAAACGTCAATACAATAAATTTTTCGGGAGAGTTGAGGAATAGAAATTTGGGAAAACATTTGGAAAACACACGATTTCAAGTTGCGAAACGATATAGTTGCGAACGGCCAAGTTGTGGAACACAACTGTTACAAACATAGGGGTCGTTCCTCCACTTCCTTCACTCGCTCGATATTGTGACGATTCTGGATCGCAATTGATTGAGATCTGACTTTCATGAACCAAAAGCTGATTTCTCTTCTCAACTCCACCCATTCCGCCAAATATTTTTCGAGTAGGATGATCTGATTGAAATGGTGAGTTGTAAAACGTTACAAATGCGAAATTCATTTCTTCAATGTTGCGAAACGTCGGGGTCTCGAAGCTTCTGGTTACAATACGCGGTGTCAGAAATATTCCTTTATATATTTATTTACGTTCAGAATAGGTGAAAAAAATGGCAAAACAAGTTACAACGGATTTGGGTGATTGGGCCGGGAAGTGGTGTCAAATCGAGTGGTGGCGAGGGCCAGAATGTTGAAAAAACGGAATAATTGGAACACATTGAAGGAAAATGAAATAAAACAATATGAGTAATAGAAGAAAGTTGAAACCAAGTTCACAAGAAAGAAAAAGCAGTACAAAATTTTTTTAGCTTGAAGGAAATTGGGTTGCTAGCAAAGAAATGTTATTGGCTGAAGGACCAGTCAAGAAAATTAATGCAACATTACAAATATAGAGGAGAATATCAATAATAAAAACAAAGAAAAATGATGTTCACTTTGACTGACAAGGGAGGTCATTTAAGAGGACATTTCAGATATTTTTCAAATTTTTATGGGATAAAAAAGAGTACCTTTAACCAAGTCAATTGGCAAAGTTCCAGCTTTCACTTTTTGGTTTCAGGGACAAAAGTTATAACGTATTCAAAATTGCGTATAGTGCAAAAGTGCGATTATTATTGTTTTCTGGCAAAATGAGCTACTTGTCCTAGAAAACGCTAGTTGCGACGCGACGCGACTCTCGGAGCGATTACAGTAAAATTTTACGCTTAGTTGCTATACGTCTTTAAACGGCATACGGTTTATAATGCAATTTTTCTGATTTTTGGCTTACTGTTTAAAGGCGTATAGCATAGCAACTTAGCAAAACAATTGACTGTAATAATCGTTACGAGAGTCGCGGCTTCCATTTTCTAGGTCAAGTAGTTCATTTTGCTAGAAAAAAATAATATTTATATGGAATAAATCCCTACATTTGAAACGTCATAGCTTTCGTGAAACCAAGTAGTTGCGGCTGGAAATTTTTGTCAGTCAACTCATCTTGGAGTGCTCCATAACCCATAAGAATTTACATAATACCTGACGTTTCCCCTAAGATACCCTTCCTCGTGAGACGAAAAAGTTTGTCGAGCGTCTCATCTCCTCTTACTAATATGGATCAAACCAATAACGTTTTGGTGTCGGACGAGCCACATATTTTCGCGTATCACTGAGCATTCTAAACCCATTCCCTTGAAACACTCGGAGAAATGACACTAGGTCTTTGTCTTTTTTGAGCTTCGCCAGAAATTCTCGCGCCTGAAAAATGAGAGATGTTATTTTTTTTCATTTTTAAGGGAGTTGCAATCAGGTTTGGGCAACAACAGCCTGTCGGCAATTTCGGGAACGATTTTTTGTTATCGATTTTTTCTTCGGCAAAAAATGTTGCCAAAAAAAATTTCCGGCAAAATATTTGACAATATCGACAAAACTGAAATTCAACCAATTTTCGAGTCTGAACCTCTAGGAATCAAATCTCTGCAAATTTGGCAAAACGTGTTGCCGACAGCGTTCGGCGATCACTGCTGAGTTTTCAAATTGCCGAAACGGTCGGCAATTTTGGCAAACCGGCAATTGCAGTTGCCGTTGCCGCCCAAGCCTAGTTGCAATGTACTAACCTTCTCAATTTCCATTCCTGCCCAATTTGAAATCTTTGGCAAGCTGTCCTCCGGAATGTTGTAGTTCCAAAAAATCGATGCCTTCCTCAATTTCTGCTCGCTTTCTGACTCGGTCATATACTCGGATCTCGATTCCAAAGCCTTCCGCGACTGAAACCATTCATCTATCTCCCTCCTTGATAATTTGGTTTTCTTGTGAATCTCCTCGCAAACAGTCTCTGTTTTTCGACGGATTTTCTGATATTCTCGCTCCAGAATATCTTCCTCCTGGTTTGGGAACTTCATCGATTCTGGGAGACAGAGCTTGATTTGATTGACCATTTTCAGAGTGTCATCTAATTGGTCATGATCTTCCAAGGATGTTGGAGATCCTTTTTTCAAATCAGTGAGAACGTCTTCCACGTCTTCAACCGGCACTTTGGCAAACTCCGCAACTTTCTCGATAAGTGGGCCAACGAGTCGATCACCGAAGTAGATCAAAGATTTTTCAATTTTGACATACGATTTCGTAAAATGCGTCTTTGATGTTTCCTTCTGCCTGACATCCAGTTCTCTCCGCTTCTTAAACCACTCCCGAATTTTGGACGTCTCCATGTATGTCTTTGATTGTATTTGGGAAATGACCTTGTCCGTGCAAATTTTGTCATAAAAATAGGCTTCCTCCAGTAGGACATGTTCTCCGATTGGGAACTTGAAGAAATCGGGGAGCGGCCATTGAGCCTTCATAACCTTTGACCAATTAATTTCGTCGACTGCAATTGCCTTTTCACTTCCCTTTGCTGCAACATCGAGCTGACCTCCAGAATAATTCCAAGCTCTCTCAATTATCGCATTTGACTTTTCGGTTAACTTCCCGTGGTTGCCATACATCTGTTGGTCGAACCATTGTTGCATCATTGATGCGCTCATGTTGTTGGTCGCTTTAATTCTTGCGAGCAAAGCTTCCGTGTTGCAGCTTGTTTCTCCTAAGGAGTGTTTCTCGGAAGTTGAGCTTTTTTCATTCCTATCGAACCAACTGGGCAGCGGCGGCTGAGCCATCTCAAATTCGGAATTATTTTATTATTAGGCAAAGTCTTAATAATGAAAATACCTTGGTGGTTGGGGGTTTTTGCACTACTCCGGTTTTATTTGGAACAGTGTTTCTTCTCTATTTTCCAATTTGTCCTGGCAAATACCTGAATCATCAAAATAGAATTTTAGAAGGAGATTTGTCAAGTTGAAGCAAAAATGCCAAAGAAACGCAGAAGATTCCAAAAATTACGAAATGAAAGAGTGTAGCAAATCGTATCAGAGAAATAGAAGATCAGTAACTCATATCGATTGAAAAAAACAATAGAAAATAGATAAAACGTGGAAAAGGACAGGTTGGAAACAGGAAAAATCAAAAAATTGGTTTACATACATTCCGACAGCGGAAAGAAGGGGGAAACGGTGAATGACGTGTGGAATAAGTTCTATTAAAATTAAGAATAATAATTTAAACCAAAAAATGATAAAAAATGGAGGTTAAAAAGGAAGGAAGAACAATTGGAAATTGGTTCCCCATGATGAAGAAATATTTCTCTGGCGTCTCTCAAAGTGCTATGCTATGTACATGAAGAAATCGATTTGTGGCTGGTCGGCATTTCTCTGCGTCTTCGTTTTCATGTATCTCTTCTGGTTTCTTCAGCGGACGATTGAAAATTGGAAACGCTATTTTTCGCTGATGAAAGAACATTTTTTGCAAAGTTCTAGGCTAGATCACTTGGTGACCTTCGTTTAGTCCTTCGACAGTGTTCTCGTTGCTTCTTACCTATCAGGGAGGAGAAATACTGGTATTTTGCTAGCTGTTCCGTGCTTTTTTGCTTGCACTATCATTTTTGATTATTTTTTCTTTCCAAAATTTATCGACAGCAAGTTGTTAATAATTGTTAATTGATTTTCTTGCGTTTTCCTGACAATTTAGACTAATCTATGTGAGAATATGGTTTGCAGCAAGAGACAAGTGAAACAAAATGGAAATTGAGTTTCGATGCTGTCGAAATTATAAAATGGACGCAAAAAGGATGACAAAACTGAAAAAACGCCAGCAGAAAGAATCGAAAAATGGAAAAACCGCCCAACACACCTTCTGGCCGGATCCAGCGGCCCAAGTTTCTGAAAATGATCAGTTTACTGCTCTAATGGATCTATCCAGACCGTAAGTGACTCAATTAACCGAAAAGCTTTTATTATTGCTTGGGTCTTCCCTGCTTGTCAAATTTATCATTTAAAGTTAACAACTGAATAAATTTACAGTGATCACCAATTGATACAATGCTGATAGTGGGTTCCCAAAGAAAATGAAGCGGTTTTTTTGTGACAACCATAAAAAATAAAAGAAAAGAGGATTTCTTTACGAATTGGTAAGTCGTTTTACTCTATTTTTACTAAACATTCAGAAAACATAAAATATACTGCTAGAGACATGAGCAAACTCATTAGGCGTTATCCTGTGAAAAAAGAATCTTTCGAGTCGTTTCTGAATGCGTGTGAGGACAAAAAAAGAGAACTAGGAAAAAATGGAAGAAAAAAGAACATTGAGTAGAATTTGAACCCACGAAGATCACTCCGGACCATTTGACAATGATTCCAACGCCTAAACCACTCGACCACTGATGCTACAAGGCGTTGTCAACAAAAAACACATAGAAACAGTGCTCGCATTAAGGGGAGTTGTTTCTTACAGGATTTGTGACCCTCCAACAAGAGGATAACACTGCCGACGACTGCCGCTGTAATTTCGTCGACATTTTTGCTGCCGATGACGACGCTGAAGCAAATTCTACTGCAGCAACGTTCATATACGGTGAAATGGCGAAAAAACTAGCAGAAGGTGCGGAGAAATCGTGGAAAATTCAATGGAATAGATAATTACCTTTTCCGTGTACTTTTTTCGTAATCATTTTTACTGTTTTAGTCCCTGCTCCACAAAAAATTGTGGAGTCTTTTAAAATTTTGCGTTGAACTTAACGCAAATGTCAAAATTTGAAAAACCGCCCATTGAATAAGCGCCAGCACTGAATTGCTGGCGCATTCTCACACATACGACAATCCAGAATTACACCTTGCCCTGAGTTTGCCGTAAATCTACCCGATTTTTCGGCGGAAAATTTTAGTTTTTTCAACTTTTTTTTTCGAAAAAATGGTGTTTTTCGTGACTTTTTCTACAAAAACTGTAGTGATATTTAAACTGGTTCAGTGTTTCTTCAAAAACCATAAGTATACTCGGTAATTTATGCAGAATTTTTTCAGAAACATCACCAGCGACAAATTTGTCTTCAAACCGTAAAAAATGCTGGTTTTACCCAATCGGGGAAAGTATGGTTCAAGGTTTTTTTTTGTGTTGAGTATGGGCGGTTCTTAGAGGAATTTCTACGCAAGGAACCGGTAACTGATACAAAAACTTTGAGAGAAGTTTGTTTAAAAAAAAAGAATTTTATTCGAAAGAATTAAACAAAAATCAAAGATGAGATAATACAGGGTAAACATATAAAGAATGATACAAATAAATTAACAATTACAATACACTTATTACACACGAACAAGTTGGATATCCTCCTCCTGTTGTTCCTGCTCATTTTGTCCGTCCTGCTCCAGTTGCTCTTCTTCCTCCATTTCTTCTTCTTCCTCCTCAACCACATCCGCAACATTTGGTTTCTTCCCCCATCTTATCATTTCAACCTTCGTCATGTTGTTTGTAGGGTAAACGGTCACGTAGAAAACCCAATGTTCGTTTTCTCGCTCTTCAACTGGAAATTTTCCCACAGAAACTCCAGCAGAAATTATTGGTGCATCCCAAATGCTGACCATTGGCTGGAACTCTTCCAGAAACTCTTCAGTCAACCCGACAACATTGAACGTTTCCCAGAGATTGAAAACTCGGACGTGGCAGAAATTGAAAGAAAATGAAAACATATTCAAACGATTGTCCAAGGTCCGTTTTCTGATCTCCGGAAGCGCATCTTCATAACACTGTCCAATGAATCCAATTTTGAGCATTTCTGCATGCACATATTCAATGTCTTCCGGTGAGATACCATCAGAGTCGATCCATCGGGCCTGAGCAAACGTAGTGGGTTTCTGCCGTAGCTTCCGGGTTTGAAACAAGTTGGTGGTAAAGAATCGCTCTGGAGCTTTCTCAATATGAAGAGATGCCACTTCAAGAAGCACATTTTCATCGAACAAATGGATGACATCTCTAGCTGTGTTGTCGGCAAAGATGACGTCGGTGAGCTCGGTTTTGAATAAGTTGCAAATGTTTTTATGGATTTTGTTGAATGCTTCATATTGATCAACTACAAAAGAATTGAGACTTTCCTTCTGCTCCGAATCATTGAAACTGCAAAATTTGTTTTGTTTTATGATGAGAAAATTTAAAAACTTACTAGGTGGGAATTTGAAGTCCTTCAATTTCATCAATCGCCTTATTTCCATTGACCGGTTCAACATTTGAATAGATATTCCAGATCAAAGTCTGGTCATTATGGAACTCTACTTTCAAATGCAAGGAAACTCGTGGTGTGTTACGGATCGGTCGGGTTTCCACAGAAAACTTCATTGGAGTTTTAAGCACTACTTGTGCCGATAGCTTATATGCATCATTGATCAGCAATAATATGACACTAAAAAAACACTTTAACCAGCACAAAACATTGGAAAAAATTACCTTTGTATCACTCCCAACGCTTGGAAAATCAATTGAAGAACTAGATCAGTATGATCAAGAAAAGGATACTTTTCGGCAGCCATTTCTTTCTCAGTTTTCAACAAACAAAAACAAGAGCAATTAGACAATAGGGGTGTAGATGGAGTGAGTGAAGAGATCGGTTTGTGAGACGGCAATTAGCGGTGAGCGATAATGGGCGAGGTTCGGACTGTGTGCACGCTACGCTACTGTATTGATCAATATACGGTGTCTCCTCGAAGATTGAAGAACACCTGCTTGGTAGACCCGTTTGGTAATGGAAGTAAAAAGAAAATTAGGGGTTTGTGGAGAAGTTCAAAATGTCTATGATATGGTACTGAGGCGAATTTGAAAAAAGAGCTAACAACTTCATTTTCAATGAGTTTTTTGCTATATAGTTTTAAGTTGACTACGGCTTTGGTATGAAAGTTTAGATCAATTGATTGACACTTGAATTTAATTCAAGTCCTGGATTCTTCCGGATCCCCCAATCGAACGATTGTCAAACGATCATTCGTCATTCTTATAATATATTCAGTGGTTACATCTCATCGCAGTCCCTCATTGCTGCCGGATTCGGATTCGCCGGATGGTACATACCTCTCTTGCTCGCCCATTCGGTTCATTTGCCGGATTAAGCGGTCCCGCCGTCTGTCTTCCCAGCTTGAATGCGGCGGAGCCGCAGTTCAGGTTCAGCGGTGGGTAATTAGAAACCCCATACCAGGTTCATCAAATTATGCGTGAAGGAACACCTGGTCCGCGTTCGATGAGAGGATAAAGAAAATTAGGGCTTATGGGAAAATGAAACGTTTATTTCCGATACGGATAAATAATATGGGCAAAAATTTGAATAGACAAATCAAGTTTTCAATTGCTCCACTAGTTTTTTGTGGTTTAGAAGTTTCAAATGACAATTTTTTTCGAGAAGTTCAACACGAGAGTTTATCTTGGCTTGGTGAGCTTTCCGCTTCTCCTGAATCCAATTGCAACTTGTTTCCGACCAGTTTATAACGGATTCAGGGAACTCTTCAAACAACTCTCCGAGCTCTCGGTTTTGCCGGATTTCCATCATTCCAACAATCGCTTTAACCAAAAATTCATGTTGCTGACTGATGTTCCAAAAATAGTCCTTTTCGATTTTCAAAATGGTGGCTTCTCTATCTCTACAATTCTCGTGGTTTTGTGGCGTTTCGCAATAAAAGCAGACTCCTGAAAAGTTGGGAAAATACTTAATTGGATTGCTTTCGGTTGTTTGTTCGTTTTCTTTTCTAGCTAGTGGACAAACCTCCAGGGACCAGGATGTTGTCAGCTTTTCGATTTGTCGAGTAGTGCGAGTGGACACTATGAACAAGGTCCTCGGCTTTGAACTCGTGGAGGGATGACATTTTCTGAAGGAAATTATTGGAAATTGAAAAAGAATTTAGAAAGGGTTACCAGATTATAGACAACTTTAGAATCCTGGGCACAAGATTCAATGTGGTTGAGGAATGAGGATTGTGGGATAGTGAGAAGGCAGATTTCACAATCTGTGAGTTGAGAAACTGAAAAATCCTTTTAACCCATCGGTTTCAAGACGGTTTTTTGAACATACCACTAGTGACATTTGTATTTGGACCTGGTCCACTTTCCATTTCCATTTCTATCCTTCAAGCCAAATATAAAGCTGAGTGAACAAAAAGAAAGAAAAGCTGTTTGCCTTGAATTCAGCAATAAATTTGAGGGACAGATGAGAGGAAAAAGTGACGACAGACGTCGCGGTTCGTCGAATTGGGAGAAGAAAGGAATGAGCCGATTTCCGACAAAAAGAGGAAAAGGGGACACTTTGCAGATGGATTGCAATTGCAGAAAGAACGGAAGAAAGAGATGGGAGATGGGAGAGCAGGAAATTGAAAAGGATGCAGATGGAGAGTAAGGAATGCTGAGTTGGAGAAACAGACATCATTTTCCCACGTGCAGATCAAAAAAGGACTGACCTGACTGACGTAGATTTTGCGTCACTTCAACTCAAAAATTTGATCTTTTTTAATGCCGCAGAAGACTAAGAAGATTCATATGCAATTTTCTCGAAAATCTTACTAAATTTCACTGCAAACAAGCATTTTTCTTGAACATAGAGCCAAAAAGCCGGGCTCGCCAAAAAAAGCACATTTCACCTTCACTTTGAGTGATTTTATGTGAAAACTAAAGGTGCATGACGTCAAATAACGTGAGGCTTTCAGACGTATAAATGATCAAAGTTCAAAAGATCAAATGATTGATGAATATCAAATTTCCCTCATTTTTAGCATCAAACATTCAGAGTTTTTGCTGTTTCTTTTTTGTTTAGAACAACTTTTGAAGCAGAAAGTTTCTTGAGCCTCAAGATGTCACTTTGAAGACAAAAGTATACCCTGAGCACAACCCGTGCCCAGTTTTTGCTTTCTTTTTGTTTTTTTTTGTCACTTTGTTCTATTCCCTCCGCCCTTCAGACAAAGTGTAAAGTGCGTTGAACTCGAAAGTCACTTTCACTTGATACCCCCCCTTTCCCACTAAATTCAAGTTCCAACAGAATGTCAGTTCTGCGACCAGTTCTGGTGAGTAAAACTACCAGTATTTCAAATTTTTCCAACCATATTTTTTTCAGACAATCTTTGTCCTGTTGTATTATCTGAACATTATCCTCTGTCGCCGGAAATTCCCTCCATGGCCTGTTCACAACTACAAAACCAAAAACCTTAGCGAATGCAATGTCACATTGGACTGCAGGAAATGGGAAACTTGCTACTACAACCTTTGCGTTCCAATTTTCAATCAGAAATGTTGGAAACATTGGCATTGTCGTGGATACTTGCGTTGTGTTGACCACGTGTGTATGGATCCTCCACGTCCGATCAGAACAGAATTACGGCCAATAACTGACATGAGTTATTGCAACTGTCCCCCAGATAACATTTGTCTTAAGTATAAGTGTCATAAGAATTGCAACAATTCGGGTTTCTGTCCGTTTAATCAAATTTGCAATCATTTGGGAGTTTGTGCTTAGTTTTCCTGAAAATTACCTTACCATCAGTCTACAATATTTTTCAAAATCACGCAAATTTCGGCCCAAATTTTTTTATATACTTACATACAATCAGATGTTGCATTGTCTTAAAGAAAAATAAAATAAAATAAATATTTAAAAAAAAGACGTTGAAGCAAGAATTTGCGAAAGAAATGTTGTATATGGAAAGCATGGACGGAAGCAGGGCGGAAATTATCAACATTAAGAAGAGAACGGATTGGGGGACCGGAGAAGAAAGGAAGAAAGTTTCAGGACAGCTACAGTGCACATTTACAATAAAACTGTCAGTTATCCGGAGCGGAGTCGTCAGAAATAGAAAGAAAAATGGATGGAAGGGATTATCATAGGTAGATTGATTATACAAGATAAAAACGTTGGAATTAATGTATATTATATGTAGGACCATCTTATGTCTTCACTGGCTTCTTGAACTCGGCGGCGAGGCTCTCAAGGTTCTCAAGCTCATGGGAGCATTCCTGAATTGCTCGGGTAACGGCGAGCATCTGGAAAAAGTCAATAGTCACTATGAACTTTTAATTTTGGAAAACTCACCTTATCGAACTCTCCAGCGGCATACACGCTATCCTCCTCGAGCTTCTTCAGCATGTTCTTCAACTTGATGTTCCTGCGGCACGTCTCCAGTCTCTTTTCTTCCATGATCTTCGACTTCATCCACCAGTCGGCGAGAAGATTGCGGCAATCCGCCAGGTAGGCGCCAAACACCTCACGATAGTCCTCGCAGTCACCACTAAAAAAAATCGATAAGGAAAATGCGAAAAAGGTGTGGTCAATCTCACCCTCTGATTCCTGGAAGCTTTTTCATCTCGTTCTGAGCTGTGGTGCACATTTTGAGGTATTTGTCTAGCTGCATAGTGATTCCACGATCCATGCCTGGGAATCTGTCCCAATGACATGAAGCGTCAAATTCCTGCTTGGCTTTGAGCTTTGCAAGTCTCTCACGAGAACCACCGCTTTCAAGACTGAGAAGCTCCAGGCGTTGGTTGATTGTGTAGGCTCTTATGGCCATCTGAAAGAGAAAATCAATTCTTCGTCCTTTCTTGCTTCCAGTATTTCCTACCTTCTGAATCTCATCGCCCTTCTCCTTATAAGCATCTGCCAATTCTCTCTTATGAACGTTGTAACGCAGCACGTTGCCATTCTTGGTATTCGCACGCAGCTCTTTCTCCTTTTTTCTGGTGACTTTCAAGTCCTTATTGATGACAGTCATAAAGTCTTTGGAGCGAACTACAGCCTTCTCCAACTGCTTGATCAGCGCTTCCATGCCATCGTGGTCACTGGAAAATAGGATAAATGAGTATATGGAATTAATTTTTTGAACATACAAGTTAACCAAATGCTCCAGAGCGTACTTGGCGCTCTTCTCCAATTCCTTGTTCTCGGCCATGAATTCATGGTGTCTCCCTCCCTCAAGCACAAAGCGCTTCTCGAAATATTTCAAACGAAGTGACAAATCGATTTCGTTGAAATTTTTAACCATGAATTTGATCCATGTCTCTTGATTTGGGTTTCTCTGTTCAAAATCTTCAGCGCTCAATATTCTCAGTTTTTCTATGGCGGCCTGTTGGCGAGCTTTCTGAAAAAAAAAGAAAGAAAAGTTTTTTATTTTCAATCGTAAAAACTCACCAGATCAGCAAGGAACTCTGGAGTTGGATCGGAGCGGTTTGGTTCCGGAACATACTTTGTCGGGTAGGTACGCACTCCAGTTCTTGCGTAGAGAAGATAGTCCTCGAGAACAACCAGTGGCTCAACGTCCATTTTGAAGATGATCGCGTTGTCCCAGAGGTCGAAGTGGAACGCGTCGTAAAGCTGATTGTCATTGGGGCAGTGTAGCCGATGAAGGAACTCTTTGGCAGCGACATGAGCGTTGCAATACAATTTCTTGAAGTACTTTGAAAAGTACGTGTAGTACTTCTCATCGAACTCTTGCTCCTTGTGGAGGAGAACGGTCCATAATACTGGGTTCTCGACCTTCTCGTCTCTCATGTTCACAATGTCACGAGCTCTTACTTTGAATGGGCATTGAAGTTCCTTCAAGTACTTGACGAGTACTGCAGCCCACTCCCTGTAAACCACAGTTTTTTTTAGCATCATGCTGTTGTAGAAGGCTTACATGAAGCGATCTCCACGGTTGCCTTCCTCGTAAGAGAGACAGATTCTGTATGGGATTTTGAGATGGCTGAAAAGGAAACTGAGACCTCCGCAGACCTAAAAAGTGAAGATTAGATTGAGGAAAGCATGACGGGCGGCTTACTCGGTCAAAGTCAGTGTTTGCATGGACGCGAGCACGATGGTAGCCAACCCACGAGAGCTCTTCGATGATGTTGAAGTAGAATGGATAGTTGTCGTCGACCACTGGACGGGGTCTCTGAAAAAAATCAATTTGCTGCTGAAATTTAACGCTGACTTTTCTTTTTGAAAGTTCGATTAATTTTGACCCAAAACTCACTCTGTTCTCGTCGTCGGTGGAGTCGGACTCCGGCTCAATTGCCATCATCTTGTTTAAACTGCTTTCAAGTTGAGAACACTGAAAATTAAGAATCTGAGTGAAAGAAATTGACAATGAATCGTTAGGCGCAAGAAATATCAATAAAACTGCTTTAAAAGTGAAGCAAAAGACGAAAAACGAGCGGTGGAACAAAAGTAAATCGTTGGGGACGCACGAGTTCGCTACGACGCTGAGGGTGCAAACACTGCGGGGCAATTCCGCACTCGCACACCAGAAATGACGACAAAAGATGTGGGAGATGGGACGGCAGAAAGCCTTGGCGAACGAACACGCGAGAGATAGAGATTCGGTGGAGAGAAGGATAAGAAATGTCTGCCGGCAGCAGGACGGCAGCGCATTGTGGTGACGCTGAGCGTGCAGACACCGCGGCGCAAATCCTCACTCATATGCACCAGAAACGACGACAAAATACAGGGGAGATAGGGACGGCAGCTGGCCGAGGCGAACGAACAAGTGAGAGATAAAATTCTATGAAGAGACAGATGAAAAATTTCTGCGGGCAGCATGAAGGAGAGATGGAAATCGATACGGACGGCAGCGGGCAGTGGCGACTGGCGAGAGATAAGGCAATAGAAAAGCAGAGAAAGAAAACGATGGAAAGGAGAAAGGTGAGAGCGGAGTGGCGCCCGGCCGGGCGAGAGAAGGAAAAATACCCTTGTTTCTGTTCGGGGTTCTTGCATTCTTGCATTTGGATGGGAAAAAATGAAAAAAAGTGCAGGTGGTCAACGCAGCTGTGAGAAAAGAAGGAAATATTGCCTGGCGTTTGATGTTAGATGTGTTAAATAACAAAAAAGGAAAATCTACAGGAATTCAAGCGAACAACTTCTCATTTTATCAAAAACCCTTAGTTTAACGCTGATGAAATGAAAACCGCGGATTTCAATGGAAAAAAGCCAACCACATCGCAGCTCATGACAAAAAAGGCTGGCCCTGCTATACGAATTCGAGGATTTTCGGCTCTGGCAACAAAGCAGATGGCAAAAAACCACAAAGGAAAACCAGGAGAGCGGCCATAAAATAAATGGGAACTGGCACTATAATTTGCATGTGGTGGATTATGTCCGCCGCGAAATAATGAGCTTGGTTGGTTGAATTTGAATTTGTTTATTTGCACTAAACATGGGAAATAATAATCATATAAAACAAAACAATAGAAGTAGACAAATAAAATATGAAATGATATAGAGGACCCGCAAGAGTCCTTAATCAAGTTTAAGGGGGGGAGAGACTAGCAAGGGATGCTTCCCTCAGAAGACGATCTATGGACGCGCCTGACAGTTTCAT
>LR571078.1:0-13771 GCA_900536345.3 Caenorhabditis sp. 39 LS-2015
GTTCATAGGAGTTCATAGGAGTTCACGGAAGAGTTGATGAAGCTTGAAGTTGTAGGTCGCGAGGAATGGGTGCCTCATGGTACACATGAATTTGCGACAACGAGAGCAGTCAAAATGAATGGGAAGCCTAGGTGACCACCTAGAGATGATTCCACGTTAAAAATGACCAGTACTTCCTATTTAGTTTTAAATGAAAATCCAAAGTTTCAAAAGCGCATTCTCAAGCTCATTTTCCTGAGCATAATTTAACTGCGTACTTTGTTTGCCAGAGTATTCCTCCTGGAACCTGGAACCTCATCCAAATCTAAACGAGCTTTCCCGTCTCGAATACTCATACGCAGCCAATTAGTTGTCCTCTTCCCTGCCTACCGTACCCTTTGCCAAGTACCTCATCTCCTCGCCTACTTACCTACTCTTCTCCTCGTTTCCTCCTCATCTCAATTTCAAAAATCCCCTTCTCTGCGTCTCTCCGTCTCCCTCACTCTCTCTCTCTTTCCCGACTGACCCCATTGCGAGGCCGTTCCTTCCTTCTTCCTTCGTCTTCTCCGTCAGCCACTTCTCCGTCGCCCTGACAGTTCTGGAGACAGTTTCGGAGTGTCTGCGTCTCCTGGATCCGAGTGCTCTCTTGCCATCCCCATCCTCGAAACGAAACTACTTTTCATTCTCGCAGAAGTAGAGGAATACCCGAATCGGTTCTCCTTCTTCTACTTCAGACGAGACGATCCGACCAGAAGAAGAAGAAGAAGAAGAGGAGGAGGAGGACACTCTTGGTTTTTCCCGTTTTTTCACAATTTCCCTACTTTTTCCATTCGAAAGACCGATTTTGTGGAATAAAGAAGAGAAGAAGAGACTTAGAAATTGACGGTGATTTTGGTGGAAAGTCAAGTCGAGGAAGCCACTCACCAACGGATTTTTGATCAGCAGATTGGTAGGTCTAATTATATATTTTTTGTAGGGCTGTTTTTTTTAAATTTGGAATGGTTTTTTTTGTCTTGAAATCAAGTTTTTTGCTCCTTGTTTTCTATTAATTATTGTATGTTATTTTAGTTTTCGTATATCTGCTCTTGAAGCGATAATTAAAGAGAAAAATGTAGTTTTTCTATAGTTTTTTTTTTGAGAAATTTATAGTGAACTAGGAATTGAAAATATATAGTTTTGTAAAAAAAGTTTTTTTAAATTTAGTTTTCCAGAATGTTTTTTTTCTCAAAGTTAAAAATCAAAAAAAATTTTAAATTAGGTTTTAAAAAATATAAACAATTTCTGAAAATTCAAAATTTTGGAAATTTGAAAAATAACGAATTTATTTTTTTTCTCAATTTTTAAATTTCTGAATCAATTGTCTGCTCCCACAGATTTCCAAGTACTGGTCTTCAACTCTTAAAATTTTTCTCTAAAATTACAGTCACCCATAGTTTCAAGGTGCATGTACCATATAACTAGCTCCGGGATTTTTCGCAACCGCGAGTTTTAACAAAATGGCCCATTTTTTATCACTTTTCGGATTCTAATTGTTGTGTTTCGAAATGGCTAGTTTCGAAATTTCCTGATTTTCTAATTGTAAGACTTATATCATCATCCCTATACACTACTGAGTTAGTACTGACCATACACAGACATTCTACTCTTTAGGTAATTTCTTTTTGACACACATTTCAGAGATATAACAAAATGAGAGATATAAAAAACTCTCACCGCTACTGGTAATGTTATAAAAAATAGTTAGGGTATAGTGCACTACTGGCTTTATACAAACTTGAAACAGTACAGTGCCACCCGAACCGAACCGCCTTGTCCACCACCCACCCAACTTTCAGTTTTCAGTCCACTATACATAGTGTCAATTTATTTTTTTTTCCTCTTCTCAAAACAATTCCCGTTCTGATACTTCTTACCCTCCTCCTCCTCCTCCTTCTCATTTGTTTCGAATCTCCAATTCAAACAGGTCGTCGTCCTTTTTCTCCCTCACTCCCTCCCCATAAATAGTCATCTCTCCGTCAACTGGAATCATTATTTTTGAATGAAAATGAAAAAAATGATGGAAGTTTTGAAAAGTACAGAGGGACAGACACGGCAACTTTTATTTGTACATATTCACAAGTTTTTTTGTTGGTTTTTGGATGCGAAATGTTGCGATTTTTGAGAGGATTTTTGAATTTTCCGGTAGCTTCTAGGATAATTGGTTGCAATGGAATTTTACTGGAATTATCAAAAATTTGGAAAAAAAAATTAAATTTATCATTTGAATTTCAGCAAATTCTATTTCTTGATCACTCGAAAAAATCGAAATTGTCACATTTTTCAAAAAAATTATTTTTTTTGTTAATTGTTGATTTTACTGTTATTTTACAGAAAAAAAAACCAAAATTAAAAAAAAAAGAACCATAAATTTATTTTTTGAAAGTTTTCTTTCTTTATCTTTTCTCTCGAAAAATCAGTACTTGAAATTTTCGAAAAAATATAATTTTTTAAAATTAGTTTTTTAACATTTTAATGATGCATGGCAAACATATTAACACTGCCAAATAAATCAAAAAATAGTAAAAACTTGAAATTTTTCTGGATCTCCGTAAATGCGTTTAAATATACAGTACTGACAATAATCTGTCCACAGTACTTGGTTCTTCAGCATATATCTCAATAACCGTAAGAGATATCAAAAAACGGTCAACTTCAAAAATACGCAGAATATTAAGGGCTACAATTTGTTAGTTGACCATTTTCTGATATCTCTTTGCGTTTTTGAGATATATGTCAAGAAGCGTGTTACCTCGGGCATATCCGCTTATTTGTGGTCAGTACTGCACACCACACCACACCAATCGCTCTAATTTCAACTTTTTACGTTTTCCAGATAATCTGCTCAATTTCCCCCTGAATTCAACCCATTTTCCAACTTTTCCACACCTTTCCCTACACATCCCTTCCACAATAAACACCGTGTCATTTGGCAACAATCTGTCTCTCTCCGATTGAAATTCGCCCGTGTCCGTCTGTCCTTGAACGTTTCATTGCCACCCCTTCTCCCCCTCAACAACCAAATAAACGATTCCCGCGCTTTTTTCACGGGCGCCCCCCGATTTTTTGCAATTTTTTGCAGTTTTTTGGACATGGGCCTGCGTTATTTCGGAGCATCGTACTAGAAATTTGGGTATTGCGTTAGTTATCTTGAGAACGGGAAGATTTAATAAAAAATGGTCAACAGCAAAAACGTGTAAAATTAAAAGAGCTACAAATTGTTAGTTGACCGTTTTCTGGTATCATTTACTGATAAGGAGATAAATGGAAAAAGAAACGTTATTTAGGTGTCTTTTTTCTCTGAAAATTTATCTCAAGAACGGTTAGAGATATCAAAAAACCGTCAACTACAAAAATGTTTAGCTAATCAAGGGCTACAACTTATCAGTTATCAACTTTCTGATATCTCTCACCGTTCCAGAGATATAAAGCAAAATCACCATGTTTGTCGCACCATGTTTGTTTCTCTGTACCTCAACTATTTGTATGAGGAGGGACGGTGGTCTCCTACTGTAAAACAACCCAAATTACGGGATAATCCCCGCGGATTAGTCTATTTTGCAAACTGGAACATTTTCGCGTCGAGACCCATCGTGATCCGGTCTCCTGTTTCTGTGTCTTTGTAACGACGAAACGTGTTGATGATATATCAATCTGTCCCCGTCCCTTCTTCTCTCCTTATCATATCACAGTTTCTTTTCTTTTCTTTCCTTCCATCAGCTTCCGAATCACAAGGACAGGAAGACGAATCGGACGGCTGATGAAGACTTATTTGTCTCTTTTCTCTTTTCCCAAACCGAATTTTAGAGATTTATTAGTATTTATTGATTGATTGGGGTTGATATTGATTTTATTAGTGTTATTATTTGTTTTTTTAGTTAAATTTGATCAGATTTACCATCAAATTTATAAGAGACTTTGAAGTGTCAAGTTTTCGACGATCATCTAACTCTTGACAGATAGGCAGCAGCGATTGTGTTTTATATCTCAGGAACGGTAAGAGATATCAAAAAACCGTCAACTAACAAATTATAGTCCTTAACACACTGCGTATTTATGTAGTTGACCGTATTTTGATAGCTTTTTTGGTTAATGAGATATAGAGCAAAATACATGCTACTTATGCTACAGGAGCTCATCTTCCTGACAGCAACTCTGATTCCCTTTCTTTCCACTTTTTTCATTTTTTGTGTTGGTTCCAGTTGTTTTATCACCACAGTATCCTCCCATATCAATTTATCAGTGTTGTGTTGACTTAACAGTGTCAAATTGTCCCTTTTGACCTAGATCTCGAACACACATCCTATCTTCCCCTAGTTCCGTATTCCTCAATTCAGTTTTATCAGTATCAGGATACTACCGAAGTGTTTCAATAGCTAAATCCTTTTATAATCAATTTTTCATTGTTCTTACCTATTTTTGAGATCTTACGTAATTTTGTACTCGATGGAATCGCAGAATCGCTTTTGATCCGAATAATAAAAAAAATGAGATGGCTAAATTTGAGTTTATCTTGCTAGTAATAAGAGATATCAAAAAACTGTCAACTAGGAAGTTGTAGCCCTTATAATTTTGCATATTTTTGTAGTTGACCAATTTCTGATATCTTCTACCGTAACCAAGATACAGTTTAAATTAACAAGGAAACTCTGAAATTCGGTTTTTTTTTCCTATTGATTTTTCCACGATTTTCAATTTTTTCTGAATTTCCAGATGACCTGAGTGTCTGCTCTCAACCTTGGGCCGGTGCTCACCGCGGAGCATGATCGCTAGTTTGCTCCGTTCTCGTCGAAGATCTCGTCGGCTCATCATCATCACAGCTGTCCTCGTCGCATTTCTGATTTCTTGGTGTTCATTGTCACTGGCACTGTTTTATTTGAGTGATTTGGTTGGTGATAGAGGAGGAAATAGTGTTGAAGATATAAGTTACAGTATTTCGGAGAAGAGCCAATAACAGCTCAGAAGGTGCAGCAGCAGAGATTGGGAAAGTCGAATTATCATGTGAGTTTTGGGACAACATGGGCTTAGGCAAGGATTAGGTACGGACTGTGTAAGTTTTAGACAAGGCTTAGATTAGGCATGTCCAAGGCTGAGTTGGGCTTGTCTCTGCAGAGTTTTTCGAACAGTTAGGCATAGAAGGAGGAGGTCAGATAAGCCCCAGGACTAGGCAAGGATTAGATAAGGATTGACTCAATCCTTTTCTAGGCTTATATAAGAACTAGGTACGGCTTAAACAAGGTCAGACATGCCCCAGACAAGGACTAGATTTTTTAACTGAAACCAACTCTAAATTCTTGCAGGTAGTAGTCGGTCACTACAACGGCAACCTTCCAGAAGACAAAAAACGAAACCTGACGTTCGAAGAACTCAATGCGAACCTCTACTCGCCCCACGACGACTGGGGAGAAGGAGGAGCAGGAGTATCACAAACAGAGATGACGAAGGAGCAGAAGACACTGTCCGAATCGACATTCGCAGTGAATCAGTTCAATTTGGTGGTCAGCGATGGCATTTCTGCGAGAAGATCCATTCCGGATGTGAGGAAGCCGAGTTGTAGGAATTTGACTTATCCGGGTGAGGAGGAAAGAAAGAGAACATCATTCATATAAGGATAACCAGCCTGAACGTGCGGCTGCGCCGCATCAGGCTGGCGTGTCTTTTTCTGGAAATGATCGATTTCCGCGTAAATTGCATTCGATTTTTACGTGACCCGGGTCAAATGCGCACAAAAAAAATTCAGACAGAATAAGAAAGTTATTATATAAGAACCAGCCTGATCCTGCGGCTTCGCCGCATTAGGCTGTCAAAAAAGCGGCACAGCCGCACGTTCAGGCTGGTCTGAAGATAATAAAATGAAGTATATTTCAATTTTTCCAGTAGACCAACTGCCCACCACTTCCGTCATCATCGTCTACCATAACGAAGCGTTCTCAACTCTTCTTCGCACAGTTTGGAGTGTCATCGATCGATCGCCGAAGCATTTGTTGAAGGAAATCATTCTGGTCGATGACTTTTCGAATCGAAGTTAGTTTTTTAAAAACAAAAAAATGGAGTAAGCCACCCAATCAATTATTCCAGCATTCCTCCGCTATCCCACCCTCGACAACACCCTGAAACCTCTTTCCACTGATATCAAAATAATCAGATCGAAAGAGCGCGTCGGACTGATCAGAGCACGAATGATGGGAGCTCAGGAGGCTCAAGGAGACGTCCTGACGTTCTTGGATTCGCACTGCGAATGCACCATAGGATGGTTGGAACCGTTGCTGAGTAGGATCAAGAAGAATAGGAAGGCAGTACCGTGTCCGATAATCGATATAATCAATGATAACACTTTCCAATATCAGAAAGGAATTGAAATGTTCCGAGGAGGGTTCAATTGGAACTTGCAGTTCAGATGGTACGGCATGCCGAATTCCCTGGCAAAGGAGCATTTGATGGACCCGACGGGACCCATCGAGAGTCCTACGATGGCCGGCGGACTGTTTTCTATTGATCGGAAGTATTTTGAGGAACTTGGAGAATATGATCCGGGAATGGACATTTGGGGCGGAGAGAACCTTGAGATGAGCTTCAGGGTGAGTAGAATTTTTTTTTTGAAAATTGAACGAATTTTTTTTTCCATCTCAATGTTGTAAAATTCATTTTTCTCTCCAATTTCCTTAAAAACTTGCAATTTTCCTCAGATTTGGCAATGCGGCGGCCGTGTCGAGATCCTTCCATGTTCGCATGTCGGCCACGTCTTTCGCAAGTCATCTCCACATGATTTTCCGGGAAAATCCAGTGGAAAGGTGTTGAATTCAAATCTTTTGAGGGTTGCCGAGGTGTGGATGGACGAGTGGAAGTACTACTTCTATAAGATTGCACCACGTGAGTTTTAGGAAATTTTAGCGATATCTCTAATCTCTAGAGCTAGCGAAAAAATATCAGAGTGAAAATATTTATTTTTTTCACACTGATTTTTTTCCAAAAATCAGTTTGTTTTTCACTTGTAAGTTTCTATATTTACATTATCCGCTTTTCAAACAAATTTTAAAACTAAAATTGAACCACGAAAGTCTGAATATCTCGGAATTATTTTTGCAGAAGCGTTCCGAATGCGCGGTTCAGTCGACGTGTCGGAACGAGTCGAACTTCGAAAGACTTTGAACTGTAAAAGTTTCAAATGGTACCTGCAAAACGTCTTCAAAGACCACTTCCTCCCGACACCAGTTGACAAATTCGGAAGGGTTAGTTGGAACTTTTTTTTTTAGAAAATATTGAAATTGTCAAGTTATTTGATAAGTGGGTTTTGCAACGATTTTGGGGTATCGAGAAAAATATTTTTTTTTTTTTATTTAAATTTTTTTTTTGATTTTTTCCATTTTTTTAAATAAATATTTTAATTTGTTAGGATTCAGATTTTTGAATTTTTGAGAACAATATTGTCACAAAACTAAATATACATGAAAAATGCCTATTGTTTTTAAAAAAAATTTGAAAAAAATTTAAATTTTCCAAATTTTTTTCAAAAAATTACAAATATGATAAAAAATTTAAAACTTAATTTATTTAATTTTTTACAATTTTTCTTCAATTTCCCCTGTTTTCAGACATTTTTATGTTTTTTCTGTAATTCCTTTCGATTTTTCCGAGAATATTTGCCGAAATTCCGATATCCGAAAATTGAATTTTTTGAGTTTTTTCAAAAAATCTTTTGAAAGTTTATAAATTTCTATAAAATCGTTGCAAGACCCATTATCCTCCCAATTTCCAATTCCTCCGAATGTTGAAGAGGGTCCATGTTCTGTAAGTTCAGATAAGTGTCTCATCCAACTCGAGCGTCTGTCTGTCATGGGCCCTCCGATCATCGGGCATCAAAACGGCAGCCATTCTGGACTGCATTCTGACCAACCAGTTCCACAAAACACAGGTGAATATGTTTTTTTGAATCTGTGGTTTCAGATGCATAGTGACAATTACTGCCTGGCATTCCGTCCGGGAGACACCGGACCCAAGAATCAACGACTGCTCGGCGCTCCGTGCACCATGGGCTTCGATTTGTGGCAGGTCCGAGGGAAATTGATAGAAAAAGAAACCCACAGCTTCCTCTTTAAAATCATTATCACCTTATCACCTAATCCCTTTCAGCTCTGGCTCTCCACCGCCGACCACCGCATCCGAACCGACGAGCATCTATGTCTGTCGGCTGTTCAACTCCTTCACACCACTTCCGACTGGCAAGTTCAGCTGAAAGAGTGTGCTGGCAATGAGAATGAGTACTGGGATTATAAACCAAAGGTTTTTGCTGAAAATTCATTTTGTTTTTTAAAATAGTTTTTTCGTTTCAGATCGGTCGCTTCCAGCACCATCTCAGCGGTCTTTGTCTCTCTTCTCCGGACATTTTCGACGCGGCGAAAGACGAGTTCAATCCGCCGATTGTGAAAAGCTGTCGGGGATCCGATGAACGACAGGTACGGGTTGATTACTGTAGATTGATTTCGCTGCGGGACCCGAATTAATTTTCAAGTGCCTTTAACTGCGCGGAAAATAGTCCAATTGCTCTGAAATTTGGTTTTTTTTTATAATGCCTTTAGAAATCAGTGATAAAAATTTGAGCGCGATAGGGTCACTTTGAATTTTTTACCTTGATTACTGTAGCTTCATTTCGCTGCGTGACCCAAGCAAAATTTTAAATGCTTTTAACTTTGCGCAAAATTGTCTGATTACGCTCAGAATTTCAGTGGAAAATTTTCGAATCGAGTGGTATGAGTAAAAGCAATTAAACGAAAAATTTTCAAAATTTTTTTAATTTTCAATTCTTCCAGAAATGGACAATCAGCGAGTCTCAATGGCTTCCCGAGCACATTTAAACCATTTTTCCCTGTTTTTTTTCTTTTTCTTCTTCTTCTTCTTTTCCATAACTACCCATTTTCCTGTATTTCTTAATTTTCAAAGCATTAATTCCCCCGCGTTTTGCCATTAAATCCTCCAGTTTTCAGACTTTAAGCCTTATGCCAAAAGCCATGATTGCCCACTTTTTCTGTGTTTTTTGTGTCTTTAAGGAGCCCATCCGAGTCATTTTCTGAGCCTTTTCGGATGTTTTCTTGACCCTTTTGAGCTCTTTTTGTCACCTAAGCCATAACAGTTTTCTTGATTTTTTTTGTATTTCTTCTTCAATTTTTACCTTCAAATGTTGACCAAATTGATGTGATGGTGTGAGCACTTCATCTGAATCTGCGCAAGTGTGCTCCAATGAGAATATTCACTCTTTTTAATGGAAAATCTCGAGAACCAAAGGAGCTATGCAAAAGTTGTCAACTAAAAAGTTATTCACAATTTTATTTTGAACAATTTTGCAGTTGACAACTTTCTTGTATCTCTTTTTGTTTTCGAGATAAATATCAAAACGTAGCAGTTTGTCATTGGAGCGCGCTTGCATTTGCTCAAAGATATCGCTGCTCACACCATACAGACACTGCTTTATTTTCAAATCGGCAACATTATTTCTGATGCATTTTCCAAGCAAAAAATGAACTTTTGACACTTTATTTATTCATCCAAAAAACTGAACAAAAAGATACCCGAACTACAGCGAAAACAACTGGAAACAATTGGGGAAAACTTGGAGAAATCGATATTTCACGAGTAGACGACACACCAGATGTGGAATGCCAACAGGAACATTAGGATGATGCCTTCTGGAGTTATGTTGATCATTTTCTGAAGATAAAGTTTCAATTCAATAAAAAAAAGAAGTAGAAAACAATCAAACAAACCTTTGTAAAAATAGACGCAGAATAGACGAAAAGCCGTCGGCAATTTCGATTTCTTCTCCTTCACTCTCTCGTTTTTTCGCTCCTTCAAACAGATGGAAAATTGGAAGAAAACGAGAGAAAAGAGGGTGAAGAGAGGCAAAGATGAGCTCTCGGCGGCTGCGCGACGAGCTCTTTTTATGAGCTTAGAGAGTCTTCGAGTCTCCGCTGGCACAGAGAAACGCCGTTTGTTTTTCGCGGAACATTTACTCGAAATTGCGTTGCACTGTCTGTCTATGCGGCGAAAAACAAATAGATACTTACCTGGAAAGCTTGGCAAAAGGGGGAGAACATGGAAAATTTCATGAAAAACTGTCAGAAATAAGTGAAAATAGTGAATAAAAAGTTGCAAAAACGTTCTGGAGGTATGGGGAATTGAACCCCAGCCCTCTCCCATGCTAAGGGAGCGCTCTACCACTGAGCTATACCCCCGCACGAAAACTCCAGTGCGCAAGGCCTATGCGTTAGTGCGGCATCGCGGTTTTTTCGTGTCGGAAAACGAATACAAATCTAGTTAAAACCCACCGACGGCAGCATTTCTTTAAATTTAAATAACGGTTTCACAAAATTAACAAAATTCAAACAAGAATCGGTTACAGTATCCCTTTCGTGGCCGACAACGCGTGGCCTAGAACACTCTTTCCTCAGGCGATTTGAATAAATAATTTTGGGATTTTCTATCCAATTTCAAGTTTTATTTCGTTGTTCTGTTAGATTTTCCATCAAACTTTTTACGTTTTTTTGTGTTCTTGCCGAAGTAAAAAAGTGCGGCGAATCCGCTGAACAGAATTATTTTTCAATTTACGGTGGAATTCCTTGGTTTTCTTCATCGATTTCGACAAAATGACTGATTCTAGGTTTTGCTAATTTCTCGTAGCGCTTTTCGTTTATTTTCTGCCAACTCCATTTCATTACGGGTCGGAATTTTTCGAGTTTTTATTTTATTTTTCCAGAAAAAGTTATGACTTACTGGAGCGCGCCGGACCATCTACTTAAAAGACATTGAGTGAAGTTGAAGAATCCAACTATGAATCAAAACTTTACACAGCATATTTCAAATCTTGTTTCAGGATCTTGAAGGCCAACATGCAGTCGGCGACGTGCGGAAAGGAGGATCTAGAAGATCGAAATGAAAAAGAAGAAGTTAGAGTTTGTAAAAGTACTGATTCGAAAGAAAATGGTACTACAACCATGAAAGTGAAAGTTGTTAGTGTCCAGAGTGAAAAGGTAGAAACGTTACTGCAAAGTGCGTTGGAAGACCTTTCGGAAAGTGAACAACTGGTCACAGACGGAGAGTTCCAACCCGAGATTTGCTCGCTGTAACAGGCGACAAAGGAGGCGGAACAACCAAATTGAACGTGTTTATTGGAAACGCTCCTTATTCAAATAGCGTGTATAACCAAAGCCCTCTCGGGTTATACGATGGAGACGATAAGGCCGAAAATATGAGAAAATATCTGCCAAAGGTGATCGAGCAATTGAACAAGCTCGAAAATATTACTTTCAAAAGGAACGGTAAAGATGAAACTCTGAGAGTTAGACAGTTTCTCTGCGGAGATAACAAGTTTTTGGCGGAAATGTGCATCCATAAAGGAGCAACGGCAGAGTGGTTTTGCTTCCTGTGTTTCCGCAAGAACAACAGAGGAAAACAAATTGTGACCATGGAAAGTTGGGACTTCACATGTAACTGTCAGTCAAGAACCGCAGCATCCTATGCAATAGACTGTCAAAATGGAGAGCACAGCATGAGGGTCGGAGCTGGACCAGTGTTTCTCAGGGTGCACTTGAATGACTATGTGCCAGTCCAGTTGCATATTTTTATGGGCGTTTACGGAAAATATTTGTTGGAAAAACTTGATAAGGTGATTTGGGAGTTGAATAACAGCACCAGATACGACTTGACGGACGCTAAGAACAAAATGTCGATCATGAAGCGACTAGAGAGCAGCATTGCTGATGATAAGGCTGTAATTAAAGAACCAATTGTCGTTGCGCCGCTCTCGGAACCACAGAAAGCCGCTCGACTGTTATCTCCGTTTTTTGTCAGAAGACGCAGACACTTCTGAATATTCAGGCCTGTTACAAGTCCGACACGAATTTCACCCTGGATTCGCTTCTAGCCGAAGTCAAAACAAAATTTGGATTTGCATATAGCAGATCTACACTTCACAAGATCATGATCTCGCTAGATCTTCGCTATAAGATAAAGACTTACAATCCATTAGCATCGGAAAGGAGTGATTTGATTAAGTGGAGAAACTGGTATCTTTCTGTGAATCAGGAGCTTCGGGAGGCTGGAGTCTGGATTTGCTACTTTGACGAGACATGGTGCCATCACGCAATGAGCAGGGGCCGGGTGCAGTTGAAAAGAAATCCGATTCCTGGATTCTCCGCCACAAATAACAAGGGCATTCGTGCAATCGTTCTTGCCGTGCTCACTCTTTCTGCGATTCTCGAGAACTCCGTCGACATTGTGGTACCGAACCGTCCCGAGGAGGAGGCGCTGGTCGACTACCATCAGTATATGTCCACTGACACGTACAACGAGTACATGCACAAGGTACTGCCAGTTCTGGTCGCCGCATGTCCACCAGGTCGAAAGCCAATTCTGTTGATTGACAACTGCAAAATTCATAATCAGACTGTTGAAAAGGTAAACATCTAAATAGACATTTTCGAGTCAAATAGGGGACCTATTGTAGATACCAACAAAAAAATCGGTGTTGATCAGCTACTTGTCATCAAAAGGCGTTGCGGTGGAAGCTGAAGAAAAATGACATTTGGCTTGAAGAACAGGATTTCATGCCGCCGTACCACTGCTGCTTCAGTCTAATCGAACTGATCTGGGGACAGTTGAAGGCACATCTCCGAAAATTCGGCACACTGAAAACAAGATCAGCATCGTAGGTTCTGCCGTTGAATATTTTCAAGTTCTTCATCCTCAGGTCCGTGAGCGGGCTATGACATTCCTCGCCTCAATCACTGAAGAAACGATCGCCAACACGTACGAACACATTCTCGACATTGAGGACGAAATTCGTTTGAGGTGATGGCAAGAGAGGCAAACGAAGACCTGAAAGATCTACTGAATGTCGTCTCCGACGATGACATCTCCGATGATGAACTTTTCCCTGCTGTTGATGAGGACGCAGTCGATGAGCTTGTGCCTGTAGCTCCCCATGACAACTCCACGCCTTCCAATTGATATCACACCAATTTCTCCATGTTTTCGCCAATTTTGTTGCTCAAAGATGCTCCGATAGCCTGAAATGTGCCGAGCCTCTGCGTGGCGAAAGAGATCAACTGACGGAATCCCGTGACTAGTAAGCTGGACTCCACTAGGGGATGACGGCAGGCTAACAATAAGAAGCACACCGTCTCGTGCCGGTCGAAGAGTGGCGTCCGCACTCTTCGTTCCCAAGCCGCTCTGATTATTATACGTTCCTCGAATCGTAAGAGTTGCGATTCAAACGCAGAATGGCGTCCCGCCACGAAAATGAAAAACTACGGTGGAAGGGGCGTGGCTTGCTAACTTTTAATTTTATTTCAAAATCACAGATTTTTTAGTTTTTTGTCGGTTTTTTTTACGATTTTCATGTATGTTTCGAGTGAAAATGCTTAAAAACTGTTTCGAACGAAGCATTTTCACTCGAAACGTAAATTCATGAAAATCGTAAAAAAAAACCGACAAAAAACTAAAAAATCTGCAAATTCGAAATAAAATTAAAAGTTAGCAAGCCGCGCCCTTTCCACCGTAGTTTTTCATTTTCGTGGCGGGACGCCATTCTTCAAGAAAACAATTATTCAATTAATAACTACAAACAATGGAAAAGTATTTCATCAAGTCTTTTCGTCCCTGCGACTCTTAGATTTCAGTGCTTTCTCGTTTGTGGAGCTTCTCTATGAAATAATAATTTTGAATTTTTTCAAATTTCCAAAAAGAGCTCAAAAATGTACTGCTT
>LR571098.1:0-23452 GCA_900536345.3 Caenorhabditis sp. 39 LS-2015
GTTGACAGTGAAACGGGGAAAATTTCCAGAATCTAGAAGAGTTTAGTTTCTGTGACTGTTTCGGAGGGATGTTTAGATATTTTGACATTTATCTCCAAACCTGTCAAAGATGTCAAAAAACGTTCAACTGCAAAAATACGCACAATTTTAAGAGCTTTAATTTCCTAGTTGCAAGGTTTTCGATATCTTTTACCATTTTTGAGATATATGTCAAAATACACGTGAAAGCACAATTATCGAAGCAATTAGCCACCTTATTTTATTTTTTTTATCTCAAAATTGAAACTGAAATTTCAATTTTAAACCAAAAAAAACACAGCATTTTTTCTAACAAAAGCACGTCTTCAGGTGATCGGTTTGGTGGCGGATGGAGGGGAGACGGTGAGTTTCGGGTGCACTCTGACTAATCACTTTCAGTTTTCTCTTTTTCTGTTTCTCACTTTGGTTATGACACAGTCTGCTGTTCAGCTAACACTAAGGATTTAGTCGTACTGTTTTTTTTTTGCAGGCTGGGGACGATTCGGTCCAGGGTCTCGTTGGGGATGGGGACGCAACTCGTGGGGAGGCGGTGGATGGGGAGGAAGAGGATGGTAGATGGTATTCATGGATGGAAAGGCAAACGACGGGCAGTTTTCGAGATAAATTTGTAATTGTTGTGAAAAATGTTATTAAGTATGTATCAGAATAATTTGAAATTGTTGTATCTGAATAAATAATAAAGAATGTGTTTCATGAAAATCATAAATTTTTGTTGTTCAGTTTGTCTCATTAGTTCATTCACTATTTGGCGTCTCGGCGGGTTCTGTTACAAACTTGGTACTACTAAGTTTTTCATTGATAACAGTTAGACAGCGGTGTCTCAAATGGGTCTTGCCACGTATTTAGGTAAGAGGCAGACTGGAAGAAACTCCGATCGTCGCGAGAGGTCATGTGGGCACTAAATATGAATCAGATCAGGAGAAATAAGTCTTATGTATAGTTAGACACCGTAATGAAAAGGGGCGTGGCCGACCGATTTCTTCTAACCATACCATTTTTACACCTTTGTAGACCCCAGGCGCGGACCAGATATGACCGGTCATAGTCGACCCGTCGAATCGTCTGGCACTGTCAGTTTTATCAGAAAACTCCCAGTTTTCGCGGAAAATAAAAAGTTTTCCTTACAGATAATTGAATTACTGAATAACAGTTCTATTCAATTTTCATAAGAAAAGTTGAAAATTTTGAAAATTTTGTTCGTCAAAAGCAATAAACTACCCAGTTTATATTTTGAAGTATGTTGTTATAGAAACAGTAAGAAATGTTATTATCAATTCGAGCTTCAAAATTTTATTAAAAATTCAATTTTTCAAAATTACAACGAAATTGAGAATAAAAAGAATCCTAATAGTAAAACTCAAAAAGAACAAGCAATCAATATGAAAAAAAATTGAAACCCTAATTGTAAATCTCAAAATCAAATTTCACTTTTCAAACAAAAAAATTATCAAAAAATCGGTTTTTTCCGTTCATTTCGGGATCAATTTCAGGTTGGCCATGTACATTCTGAAGTAGAGTTCCATGAGGAAATTCATATTTTGCACTGGGAGTCCAGATGATGTGGTGGATTCAGATGGCAGTGGAGAAGAGCTGGACGACGATGGGGAGGAATGGGATCTGGAAATTGAGAGAATTGATTTGAGAAAATATGAAAAAAAGGAAATTTGAAAAAAAAATGATGCTATTAGCAATGTCGGTTGACCCAATGTCAATTCAGCAAGCGATTTCCGTCGATTCCAGCTTTCCAAATATCTGAAAATCACATTATCCCCTTTTTCAGGGGCTTCATTTCATTCCAAACAAGCCAAAGAATATTCAAAACCAAAAAGAAAACATACAAAGAATTTGAATCGCCCGAACTTTCCGAATCCAGAAACCTGGACATGTTGAATGTGTTCTTCACTGGTCCAGAAGACGTCGACGGCATCTGAAGCCCTCTGGTGAGATTCTGAATGTTGTGAGGGGTTATCATGGCAGTTGGGAACCCGAAATTCAGCATGGGGAGTTGGAAATTGGGGCGAAACTGTGGGGGAGAAGAGGAAGAAGAAGAGGTGGAAGACGAGGGGGAGGAGGACGAACGACCCGTCAGGAAACGGTATCTCGAGTCTTTTCCTTTGACCTGAAACCGGAAATTGAGCAATGGTACGTTAAAAACAAAAAGATCCAAAGTACCTTTTCCAGTATCGTCTTCTTATAATGCCTCAATCCTCTGCTCATTTTGTCATAATTCATATCCGAATTTCCCGTTTCCTTTCCCCATTCCTCGGCGACCCGGTGTGGTTTGACCATTCGGAACTCTCCGTTATCCTTGTCAGTCCAGATGATAAGGTCTTTTTTCGATTCGTCGGCCAGAAGATTTCGAAGAAAATCGAGAACACGAGTCTTGCCTTTTGGAGAGTGGGTCTTGGAGGGAGAAGAGCAAGGAGACATTGTGGATGGTGGGTACTGAAAAATGAAAAGGAGAATAGAAAGTGGAGGGAATATTACTGTTTCGGAGTAAATTGAAAGGAAAAGAGTAGGTAGAGAAAATGATTATGAAGAAATTAAAAGCAAAACCAAAAACTTCCTTCGTAGTTGACAGTTGTTTGAAAAATTTCTTACCGTTTCAGAGATACATAAAAAGTAGATTTTACCAAAACAGAACAATAACTACCTCGGTTGCACTGTATTAAATGGATCCTTCCGGTACCCTTCGTCTCACTACAAAAGGGCGGTCCACACCTTCCCCACCCTTTCAGTCAAAGAGACCGCCTTGTGAAGGTGCGGAGGATCAAAGGATACGGGAAGGGGGAGAGGGATGTGGCAAAAATACAGAGGGGAATGGACTGGTGAGAAGATAGGAGTAATTGTAATTGGAAAAGAATATTGAGTTTTTTGTTGAAAAACAGCTTGAAAAGGAAATGGGCTCCATGACAACTAATACGAAAACTCGAAAAATTGATCTATGAGAAGGTCAAAATCAGTTGTTAACTGTTTAGAAAATTAATTGAGGGAAACTTGAAATCGGCAATAAAAGACCTGTCCCAATAGAAATAACCTATAGGAACCAACTGAAGAACCATTTTTGAAACGGGAATGTCTAGCAGTTCCAAGTTTAGGCTGCGAAGAATTGCGAATTACTTCATTGGTAGGTACCACAATGAACGAGACTGTAACACCGAAAATACGGAACATTTTCAAACGAATTTTTGAGAATGGACTTCGATAAACGTATAGTACGAATTTCGATCAGAAGTTCTGCGCAAATCGGACTTTCGAAACGTTCATAGCGGGGCAGGAACCAAAAAATATAGATTATGAAACCGGCAATTTTTGTTTGAAGTTGAGTTTTTGAATTGGAATTCCAGGTCACCGAGAAGCTTGGGTTCAAGCAGTTTCATTACTCCAGGTCAATTTCAGCCCCTCCTCATTATCGGTCCCAACTACTCCCTCAGTTCCTACGAAATATAGCGGAAACAGCAACAAAAAACTATTGTTAGAAAACTGAAAGTAACTCGAAGAAAAAAAGAAGAATGGACCAATGTCGTTGAATCAAAACAGTTCGAATGAGAATGACGACTTGGAGAAAAATCGGTATCTTCGAGAAAAGGAATGTGTTGGAAATAGGCGGATCCTCTTTATATCCGGACCGCCGGTCTCTTTGGCGGTACGAGACCCGCCAAAGGACGGGCGGTGAGCAGAAAAGGGAAATGGGGAAGGAGAGGGGAAGGTGGGAAAGACGACGGGGGGAATACAGGAGAATAGTTCTTATTGGGAATTTTCTTCTCGCTCCCTGAAAATTGGCTCATGTAGCAGCTTGGTCAATGCTGATTTTACAATCGGGCTCTGTGATACTACACCTGTAACAGTTGAAAAACCTTGAAAGTCGTAGATTTTTCTTCTGTTTCTTATTTTATTTACGACACAGCTTTATTCGGAGTTGATAATCTTCCTGCTGCAAAAATTATATTAAAAATCCCTTAGCGGCAATGCCTCTTGTCCACGGTCCTTCGAGCTATAAAAAACTGTAATCAATTTCGGTCTTCGTGGATTTTTTTCCGACTTCGACTCAGCGAAATTTTGGCAAATGATTGGCGAGCGGGCGGGCTAAATCGGCGAACGGACCGCCCGCGAGTGGCCCGCTCGCCGATTTCAACGGCCCGCTCGCCAATCGTTTGGAAATTAGAATGGCCCGTTCGCGGATCTCTCGCCTTTTCATCTAGCGCTCGTGGATTTTGGGTTGAAAAATGCAGGCTCCTGCTGAAAATAACGATAAAAACGGGAAAAAATTCATAACATTCATTCAGTACCGTAACCCAAATAGTAAACAACTAAAATAACGGAATAGCGTGTAAAAAGAATCAACAAATTCTAGAAAATGAAAACACAATTTGAGAGAAAATCATGTTTCTGCCGAAGATGTAGATGTAGTTCTATCGGCTCCTTCGGAAAATTTCTTCAAATAGTCGTCGGCCACTCATTTTCGTCCGCTATAGCCAATGACGTTGAGCCCCTGTTCCGCCATTTACAATAGTTGTAGACTTGGTTTCCTTTTCCGTCCAACTCTCTAAAACAGTCAGTTATTGATGTTTTCAACTGAAATTTCCGTTCTTACATTTTCCAATCCTGTTTGTCAATGCGCCGACGGCAGAAACTATCAAGAACAAATGTGCAACATTTTGTGTGCATCGCAGCATATTTTAGAATCGACCTGAAAATTTATACATTTTTTCTAATTTTTGTGAATGTAAAATTCACTCACCATCCTTCATCCAGTTAAAAGTAACATGTTGCAACTGCTGCTCCTTTTGTGCCTGAAAATAAGAAGTTGTGAGCTGATAACTATTCAATTTATGAAAATAATGAATAACTGCGAGAAAGAAATATTTTGTGTAAATTTAAAGTGAAAAAGTGAAAAGTAATACCTGAAAAGTAAAAAAAAATGAAGAAACGCAAAAGATTTCGCAGGAGTTTCGAAAACATTGAGTGTGCAGTTCAGCGTGGCGAGTTTTGCACACATTGCGCGTGAACACAGTAATGGCCCGCTCGCCGATTGTTCGCCTCATTTTCTCGACCCGGAAAGACGAGGAGCAATCGGCGAGCGGGCCATTTCAGCCTGCCCGCTCGCCAATCATTCGCCTCCAAATCTGTTAGCTTGCCGATCGTTCGCCAATCGTGGCCCGCTCGCCGATGTTTCGCCAACACCTCGCCCGCTCGCTAATCATTTGCCAAAATTTCGCTGAGGAAGAGAAAATTATCCTACAAGTGAAAATGTCGGAAAAACAGGCGATTTGCAACAAAACATGAGCCATGGAAAAGGAGCGGGTGCCTTGTGACAAGATTTTGACAGTTATCAATTCTAGAAACGAGGAAGAAACTCGAATTTTACACATATTTATTGATTTCATTCAAAAAAAATATGACATTTAAAAATGCGGGAGAGCAGGACAATACAATTTCAAGTACATTTACTTGTTAGCAGCAGCTCTTTCGTTGGCGGTCATGTGAGCGTGGAATCCCATAATGAGAGTGGTTCCTCCGTCGGCAATGATGTTCTGTCCGATGATGTACTCGGAAGAATCTCTGTCGGCAAGGAAGGCGATCACTTTGGCGATATGTTCCGGTCTTCCAGTGTATCCAGCTGGGATGCACTCCCGGAACTTTCCACTGTTGTCGTAGAACTTGTCGGCAGTTGCATTATCCATTCCAGCGGCAGATGCGAATCCGGTGGCAACCAATCCAGGAGAGACGATGTTGACGCGAATTCCCTCAGCGATCAGCTCGACGGCAGCACTTCTTGTGTACTGGTTGAGGGCCGCTTTGGCAGTGGCGTAGTATGGATGTCTGGTGTTCTGAAGTATAAAAGTTGATATATATCTGCTTTTGAGAAGCAGAACAAACCGCGAAATCGGTTCCAGCGGTACTTGAAATGTTGACAATCTCTCCCTTAGATTTGGCCAGATGTGATCGGATCTTCTGGGTCATTTCGATGACACTTTGGACATTGAGACCGAGTATGTTCTGGTAAGTGTCGATTCCTTGCTGAAGACCTTTTCTCTTCTGAGCATCTGGAATCGCAGCTCCGGCATTGTTGATGAGAATGTCGACCTTTCCAAACTTCTTGACAGTCGACGAGATGACAAGGTCTTGTCCGGCTCCAGTGGTGATGTCGGCGGCGACAACGTTCAGATTGGTCTCTTTTATTCCAGCAGCCAGAAGTTCTTTTCTCGATTCCTCAAGACGTTCAGCATTTCTTCCGGTAACAGTGACTTGGGCCCCTTCTCTGGCAAACAGAAGGGCAGTAGCACGACCGATTCCGAAGGAGGATCCTGAAAAGAAATACTTTGCCCAGGAATTGCTAGAACATTCAACTTACCAGTGACAATAGCGACTTTTCCAGAGAAACGAGTCATTTCAGAAGCAGTTGAGAAGAAAATCAGGTGGGAAAACCAGATACATATACTCTTCCGCTACCGTCCTTCGCTTTTATACGCAAAATCGGTCACAAAGTGTGTGTTTGTATGCGAGTAAGAGAGACGCAGACACGCTGGGAAGACATGTAGATCACAAAAACGCGGAGCCGTGGATCTTTGGTGTGCAACAATAAGATGACATCGCTGGAATGTAAATCTAGAGAAATCGCTTACAATTAGCTGCCTATTCCTATAGCTTTGCAATGTATCCCTTTTCTCATATCCTGAAAACTTTCCTATCGTCCGTCTGTATCTTCCTCCCAGTTCTTCCAACCACCGTGCCATGTTGCTTACTTGCCCATTCTTTCAAATCAGATATGTCTTTCTCTAATACTTTTCTCTACCATTAGAATCATCGTACTGGTAATCAATCCGCCACCCCGTGTTCAATTTCATTTTCTACTTTCCGTGTCTGTTGTTACAGTCTAGGTTACTTTTCTTGTAGGGATAACCTTCTACATACATCAACAGGAACACATAGTATGTATTACAGAGACTTGACATGGAGAGTTTGTGGAGTTGCTTGTCGTACATGCTCGGTCTTGATGTCCAAAGTGTCATCCGAACAGCTCGTGCTCAAGAAATTGCCGCCTACTCTACATAATGGTTCGCTATTGCTTGGCGGCAAAAATTGAGTATGAGAGGGTGTTTTGAGAAGTTTGACAGCTGTACAGTACTGTGGTAAACATCATTGCCGATGGTGGGAATCTATGAATTTCGGTTTCGGTGCTTCAGTTTTTCTTTCGAAGATTTTGTTTATAAAAACCTAATTACAACTCAAAAAATGAACAATTTATCATAATCGAAATTTGCCATTTGTGGTCGCTGTGTGTGTCAATGTGTCTGCGTCTCCTTTTCCTCCTTTTTGTGGTCAAAGTGGTAAAGATCTTCGTGATGAAAGAAATGAGTATTCAAGCAGGAAAAAAAGAGAAGGAATATTTATTTTGTTTTTTTCGGTGAAGAGAGGGAAATGTGGAGAAATTCCGAGGAACAGGTAACTGAACATCAGAGAACAAAAATGAAATTCAGGAATGAAGAAATACAAGGAAATACGGAAGATCTACTTGTTAGCAGCAGCTCTTTCGTTGGCCGTCATGTGAGCGTGGAATCCCATAATGAGAGTGGTTCCTCCGTCGGCAATGATGTTCTGTCCGATGATGTACTCGGAAGCATCTCTGTCGGCAAGGAAGGCGATCACTTTGGCGATATGTTCGGGTCTTCCGGTGTATCCAGCCGGAATGCATTCAGGGAACTTTCCAGTGTTGTCGTAGAACTTGTCGGCAGTGGCAGTATCCATTCCAGCAGCAGAGGCGAACCCGGTGGCAACCAATCCAGGAGAGACGATGTTGACACGAATTCCCTCAGCAATCAGCTCGACGGCAGCACTTCTGGTGTACTGGTTGAGGGCCGCTTTGGCAGTGGAATAGTAAGGGTTTCGGGTGTTCTGAAACAGATGAATAAAGTTCTGCTCTTTTTCTGAGACTAGGACTGACCGCGACACTGGTTCCAGCGATACTCGAAATGTTGACAATCTCTCCCTTGGACTTGGCCAGATGCGGGCGAATCTTCTGGGTCATTTCGATGACACTTTGGACATTGAGACCGAGTATGTTCTGGTAAGTGTCGATACCTTGCTGAATACCCTTTCTCTTCTGAGCATCTGGAATTGCAGCTCCGGCATTGTTGATGAGGATGTCGACCTTTCCGAACTTCTTGACAGTCGATGAGATGACGAGGTCTTGTCCTGCTCCAGTGGTGATGTCGGCGGCGACAACGTTCAGGTTTGCCTCTTGAATTCCAGCAGCCAAAAGCTCCTTTCTCGATTCCTCAAGACGTTCAGCATTTCTTCCGGTAACAGTGACCTGGGCCCCTTCTCTGGCAAACAGAAGGGCAGTAGCACGACCGATTCCAAAGGACGATCCTGAAAAAGCAAAGGTATGCAAGCACTGAAACTTGTTAGAGTATTCGACTTACCAGTGACAATAGCGACTTTTCCCGAGAAACGAGCCATTTCAGAAGTATTTGGGTAGTGAACCAAGCAAAAGAACTAGGTGTACTCCTCCACCGCCGGCCGCCCTTTTTATACTCGAGGTCGGTCACAAAGTGTGTGTTTGTGTGCGAGTAAGAGAGACGCAGACACGTTGGGCAGACATGCAGATCACAAAAACGTCATGGATCTTTGGCAAGCAAATTAACAACGAGAAGCATATTCAGTCATGCAGATATCAGAATTTTTCAGATTATCACAATCAGCTTCTCAAAATCTCACGACTTCCCGAGCTATCAATGAAATATTGTGACCGCCGTGTGCGGCAATGTGTCTGCGTCTCCATTCCCTCCGTTTTGTGACTAAAGTGGAAAAGATCTCAAAGTGGAAAAGATCTACATATCTATTCATTAAAGAAAGTGTTGACTAGAAAGGAAGCAAAGGACAAATAGCGCTTAAGGAAAGTAGCTCTATGAATTCTCTCTAACCCTACACGAATCAACCAAATCGACAATGACACCTCTATGATATTTTTTCAAGATGTTCTAGAGATATTCGACAGACGTCTGTGCAACGATATGATTCTAATCGCTAGAATGTAAATCTAGAAAAGTTGCTATGCTGCCCATTCCTCTCCTTCTGCTTCCCGCCGTGCCGTTCGTTGAGAAGACTCTTCAGCTCTTTTTCAGAGTATTCCTACAGATTGCAATGTATCCCTTTTTAATATCTTTTTCATGTGTCCTCCTTCTCCTTCCTCCGTCGGTTTGTCGCCCGTTTTCTCTCCGCTGCAACATTCTCACTCACAGTTCCCTTTCATCCATCTGTACCTTCCTCCCAGTTCTTCCAACCACCGTACCATGTTGCTCACTTGCATCAATCTTTCAGATCAGATATGTCTTTCTCTAATACTTTTCTCTGCCATTGGAGTCATCGTACCGGTAAGCAATCCGCCACCCTGTGGTTAATTTCATTTTCTGCTTTCTAGGTCTCTTGTTATGTACATACATTCTAGGTTACTCCTCTTGTGGGGACAACCTTCTACGTGTTTCTCTTTTTGGCAATTTACACCCCCCCCCCGTCCACGTAATAAATATCAACAGTTTCTGCCAATTTTCTTTCAATCCATTGTTTTGGCTGCTCAAATCAAAAAAACCGATCTAAACTTTGTTGTCGCCGACGTCACCACTGGAGCCGGACAAGACCTCGTCATCTCGTCGACTGTCAAGAAGTTCGGAAAGGTCGACATCCTTATCAACAGTGCCGGAGCTGCGATTCCAGATGCTCAGAAGAGAAAAGGTCTTCAGCAAGGAATCGACACAATATCACAATCGAAGTCTCCCGACTTCCCCAATTGCTTTTGACAATTTGTGGCCGCTGTGTGCGTTAATGTGTCTGCGTCTCCTTTACTCCTTTTTGTGATCAAAGTGGAAAAGATCTTTGTGATGAAAGAAATGAGTATTCAAGCAGCGAGAAAAGAAGAGAAATATTTATTTTGTCGATTCTTATTTCCATCTTAATACGTACCACAATGATGATTTTTTGGGAAGGCGGGGAGAAGGAAATGTGAAGAATAGATCACGCTTTGCATCTTTTAAAGTTATATTTATTTGTTCCAAGGAATAGGTTACTGAACATTAGGAAAAAAAATAAAATTCAGGAATGAAGAAATACAAGGGAATACGGAAGATCTACTTGTTAGCAGCAGCTCTTTCGTTGGCCGTCATGTGAGCGTGGAATCCCATAATGAGAGTGGTTCCTCCGTCGGCAATGATGTTCTGTCCGATGATGTACTCGGAAGAATCTCTGTCGGCCAGGAAGGCGATCACCTTGGCGATATGTTCCGGTCTTCCGGTGTATCCGGCCGGAATGCACTCCGGGAACTTTCCACTGTTGTCGTAGAACTTGTCAGCAGCGGAAGCGTCCATTCCAGCGGCCGAGGCGAATCCGGTGGCAACCAATCCAGGAGAGACGATGTTGACACGAATTCCCTCAGCGATCAGCTCAACGGCAGCACTTCTTGTGTACTGGTTGAGGGCCGCTTTGGCAGTAGCGTAGTACGGGCTTCTGAAGTGCTGAAATACGAGCATTTAGCGTTATCCGCTTATTGAAAGCAAAACTAACCGCGAAATTGCATCCTGACGTACTTGAAACGTTTACAATCTCTCCCTTCGATTTGGCCAGATGCGGTCGGATCTTCTGGGTCATTTCGATGACACTTTGGACATTGAGACCGAGTATGTCGTGGAAGTTGTCGATTCCTTGCTGAAGACCCTTTCTCTTCTGAGCATCTGGAATTGAAGCTCCGGCATTGTTGATGAGGATGTCGACCTTTCCGAATTTTTTGACTGTCGACGAGATGACGAGGTCTTGTCCAGCTCCAGTGGTGATGTCGGCGGCCACAACGTTCAAGTTTGCCTCGTGAATTCCGGCGGCCAAAAGTGCCTTCTTCGATTCCTCGAGACGCGCAGCATTTCTTCCAGTAACAGTGACCTTGGCACCATCCTTGGCAAGCAGGAGAGCGGTGGCACGGCCGATTCCGAAAGAGGATCCTGGAAAAGCAAATGAAGGCCTCACAATCAGAACTAGCTAGATAACTAGACATACCAGTGACGATGGCGACTTTTCCAGAGAAACGAGCCATTTCAGAAGCAGTTGAGAAGAAAATTCAGGTGAAAAAATCAGATAAACTCTTCCACTGCCGTCCGTCGGTTTTATACGCAGAATCGGTCACAAAGTGTGTTTTTCAAGTGAGAAGGAGAGACGCAGACATGTTGAGGGCACATTGCGATCACAAAATGGAGAGTAAGGGAGTTGTGAGATGAGGATAGTGACTAATTGAAGCATAATCTGAGAGTAAGTCATAGAAATCTGTGACCGAGGATAATAAGAGAGGACATCAGATCAGATCAAAAAGATCGTTGGACCCAAAAAGTTAGATAAACAGCTTTGGCTCTGGAAAACCAACGAAACGGCTCCTGTTGCTCACAATCAGAAAGCATTTGTTTCTTTTTGATCCTCAAAGACCTTTGAAATTGAAATTTATTCAGCATTAGTGACAGAAAGAATGAAATAATGGGGCAATATGAAAAGGGGGAAAGGTGGACATAATTGAAACTGAACAATGTAGGATGAGCTAGGTAGACCCGCAAGAGTCAGAGGCTCGAACAGCCGATAGAAAGGGCTGATAATCTCTTCGACTCCTCGAACTGTCTTTCAAGTTTTGTTGTCATTGTGTTCCTCATTGTGCCTTCGTCTCTCTCTCTCTTCAATTTTGTGCCCAAAGTGGAAGAGATCTCTGTGATGGAAGAAACGAGTATGGAAACAACAAGAAGGCAAAAAAGAAAACATATACCGTTTCTTGAATTGCATATTTCTTGAAGGTTTGATTGAAGTTATTGACCCTCGGAGATTTACAAAACCATGAAAAACCGTGTGGAATTAAATAACAGACGAAGATATCGGAATTAATTTTTGAACGCTAATTGTTAGAATTTGCACAAGTTCCATTTATTTTAATAATTCAAAAAATCTGGAATTGAATCGGAAAAAATTAAAGTTTTTGAAAAAATTGAATCTAATTGCAACTGCAACTGGAATTGAATTCTAATTTTTTCAGTTTCATCCATTGGAGATAATGATGTTCCTTCAAAACCGTTTTTATTCCGTTTAGCAGACCTATTTGGACAATAAGACGGGGACTCTGAAAAATGATTAACTACCAGAATTGATTGACGCGTTAATACATGAAACCGCTACTACTCTTACCCAAGCAGCGTGTTCTTGATCACCAGTCACCAGGGACACGGCTCACACGTGTTGAGTCTGTACGACTATTTCTTCGTCCTCTGGCTTCTTGTTGGTGGTTACGGGGAACTTGAAAAAGTCCACCTCGCCATTGAACTCGCATCCCAACTTAGGCTTAGGAAATGATTATTAGGAGAATGAGATAAATGGAATAATGACTGTGGGTCAGAGGGCGGCCAAGAAAACCCTCCCTTCCCACGTGGTATTAGCATCTGTTTTGAATGCCTTCTGGGGAGACATGATGAGTCACAGGACAGGGAACTTAAGAGTACACTCGATCAGTGATTTTTAAACAAGAAACACGGAATAAAATTTTTTTGTTTTTATTTATTTTTTAATTTTTTTAAATACAGTTATTAAAATTTTTGCATGAAGTGATTATTAAATGAGTAACATGAATACAATACCAGTACAGAGTTAATTAATCACGAGGAGATCAACAGAACACGAGAGAGTCATGGAAATATTAAAAAGTGATTAAGATTGAGATGAGATTATAATAGTACAAGTTATTAAAATAAAAGTGAAATTATTAGGAAAATACAAATATTCAAGGTATTAAGTAAATTAAAAATAGTAGGAATAATTAGATTTTGAAAGAAAGAACAATTAAAAATTGTAAGAAAAACGAGAAAATTAATCGGTCTAATTGTAAAACATGAATAAGAAAATTATCGCAGATTTCCAAATCTGAGACAGATGAAACGGGAAGAATGAGATGACCAGGAAATCGATTGGAAAGAAAAGAAATATAAAGTTGATCTGAAAGAAAATTGAATTAATATGAGAAAAATAAGATAGCAGACAAGGTACTCACGTTCAGAAGCGCCATTGTTGCCAATCCTCATCTACAAAGTCTCCCAAATATGCCAAAGTGAAATCCCCGGCAATTCCTCCATTTTTCAAGTCGAATTTACTTGGGGAAAAGGATAAGAACTCGTCTTCCCCTTCTGCGTTCCTCTCCTCGAATTGACTGACTGGAGCAGTGAGGTACTGCTGATTGTCGGCTGGTGGCACATTCTCATTCTGTTGTTCCAATGGCGAGTGGCTTTCACTTCCTGATGTTGAGACTTGGTCCAAAACTGGATATTGAGCTGGGTCATAGAAGACGTCAGCTGGGACGAATTCGGGGACTTTGGCAACTGGATGGGCAGGCTGGAGCGGCAATGACCGCACTGGCTGCACCACTTGAGCGTCTTTCTCGATTCTCTGCAGTTTCGCCGGTGGTTGAGCAGGCGGATCCCGTCTGATAATGAACCTGGGCTTCATTTTTTCAAAAGCATCGGTCCCAATGAGATGCGCGTATCTGTTCACATATTCCGGTTCCGGAGCGGGTCTCTTCAACTTCTTCTCTGCTCTTTTCTGAGCCAACTCTTCCTTCTTCATCTTCTTGGCAGTCTTCTCCGGTTCCTGCAGCGCGTCGAGAAGTTGCTTCTGAGCCTTGTATCGGGGATTCTGAAAATGAAACATTTAAATTTGAAAGAAGACAAATTTAATAGAAACTAACCGAATTAGTGATGACAATGAACTGCAGGTAGTCATTGTCGAAGTGCGATACCTCTTGAGTTTCCATATCGGTTATCGTCAATATCGCCTTATAAACATGGTGCGTCTGGACGATAATCTGATCCTCCTTCACTGGTGCCTTCTCGTTTGTCGTGAACGTCATCTTTGAGAAGTCGATGTAGTTCAAATCCGCTCCCAGAGTTGGGTCCATTACGAATCTCTGTTCTGGGAACTGATCAATGCCAGACTTCCATGGAAGCCAACAGTTGTTGTCCTTTGAAAAGGAGTATCTAAAGACAAGAATTATGATATTTGTTTTTGCGAAATAGAAACTTACTTGTCACTGCTTCTGACGAATACAATCCCAGCGGTGTAGACCTTGAGGGCCTCCAGTCCATCCACCTTGAACTTGAGTCCCGGATTCAGGCATCTGGGCTTCGGGCCGCCCATCATCTCGGCCACTGGCTGGACGGAGTTCCATTCTTTGCTGTTAGCAGCTTCAACATTGATGAAGGACATCTTGAAAATGTTTTAAGTAGATTTCTGAAATTATAAAACTGAAATATTGAGGGGAATTTAGAGTGAATAGAATGAGAAAGAACACGGTCACCATCTAGTAGGAGAACAAAATGAGAGAATGACTGGAAATGGACCGGATGTAGTACTGTAGATGAGAGGGCGGGGCGAGGAAGGCCCTCCCCTTTTCCACGTGGCCTGGACAGCTGTCGTGAATGTCTCCTGGGAAAATGGGGGTTACTGTACGTGTGGGAAAGGTTTTTGGGGAGGAAAAACCGGGACCCGAAGGAATAAGGGAAGGGGCAGTGCCTTGTTTGGGTGAGACACTGCTACCTCTAGTCGGTTCCAGTTTGTTGGAAATGTTCAGATCATCCTGAAGAGTGACCAAGAAATCAAACCCTTATTGTTATTGATTGATAAAAAAAACTCACTGAAACCGACGGAAAGTTCTCGACAAAACAGTGTTCGGTAGGCATTTTGGTTCACTTTGACAACGAGCAAAAGAGGAAATAAATCTGGGCTACATTACACATCTTTGTTTCACTTTTATTCAACTTTCTTGAAATTGAAAAAAGACAACTTTTGACAGACTCTCGAACAGATTCTTTAAAAATAACGTTTTATTGTTGAAAAACAATACGTAGAAATGTTTGGGGAAAGATGAACAATAAGAAAAACACCAGGTATTTATCGATAGGAAAGAAGACCTCTGTATTTCGCTGCTCAGTTCTCTTCTGCTGATGCGGCTTGCTTGACTGTCTGAATCAACATGAGAAAACTCGGATTACGGTTACAAAGAAGCAAATTAAAACTCGAAAAAATTTCGGAAATTAATACTTAATCGAGTGATGATGAAGGTTACTGTATCCAAAATGGTAGAAATCGGGAATGAAAATTGAGATGCGAAAATAAAATCGAAGTTTGGAAGAAACTGATTAAATTGAAAAAAAAATAACAGTCGGAAACCGAGAAAAGTGCGTGAAGTTCAGAGAAAATGAAAAGGGAACGGAATAAGATCTATTGAAACTGTAAGTACAAGGAAGGATACATTGATAGTGAGTTCAAGACGAAATTACTATGAAGAGAGAGAGAATGATGGTCACCATCCAGTAGGAGAACAAAATGAGAGAATGACTGGGAATGGACCGGAAAGAGTACTGTAGATGAGAGGGCGGGACGAGGGAGGCCCTTCCACCTTTGGGAAAACATGTGGAATGCTCCTGGGAAAGGTGACCTACGTGGGAAGTGAGTGACAGGTGAACAGACACGTGTAGTTGGGAACGAACTCAACAGAAGGCGGAACACACCACTTAACAAAGACGGGAAGAAGAGGAGGAGGGGGGAACACGGGAAATTCCAACTCCGTTCCGTTTAACAATGACGATCCAGAACGGAGAGCCGGTGGACTGCTCCATCTCCCGTTCACATCCACCATGTTTCTTCTGTATCTTTGGATGAAATGCAGTCGACACGTTAGTTAGAATATGTATAGTCATCTTTTAAAATTCAATACAGAGAGCAGTGTTTGTTCATTTCCGGCCGTACGAGACTACGATGATCATGTCAGTAGCATCCGTTATCCTTCTGAATATTCCCGCTCCTTCTCCAGAGACAAGGCTATTCCGAACCGTTGAAGCTTTATTATTTATATTTGGTGTCTTCATAAGTCCAGCTTTGCACTTCAGTTACACGTTCACACATGTGTTCTTTTTGTACAGAAATAGTGTCCGTGGCTACTTAGCTGTTGTTGGGTACCAACTTCCCCGGTGAAACACCTTCAAGTTTTTTGTTTGGAGATAAGCATTTCAGCTGGCTATGTTATCTGTTTATGAGTGGATTCGCTGTCTCCCTAGAGATCGTTGTCTTTGTTCTGGAAGCCTTTCAAGATTTTACTGTTTTTCGACAATTTATTATTGCATTGGTCAGTGTTGTCTTCGCAAACTATTGAATTTTTCCTCTCATTCCAGTTTTTTTGGGTACCACAAACTGTTCTCGTCTTCCTAAACCTGCTCATCTGGTTCATCTGGTGGCTGAAACTAAACAACCAGCAACCCCTTCCGCCCGTCAAGATTTCCTACGTCATCAGTGCCATCGTCTATGTTGCAGTGACCACTGTAAGATTCCAATATCTCCGCTTATGTTCATTTTCATTTGATTCCTTCAGCTCTACGGTGTTTCCTGGATCATACTTTCTTTCTGTATACCAGAAATAAAAGTTACTTTCGCGAATGGATGCTACGTTTACTACATCCCGCATTTCTGGATTCTGGCGGCAGTGATGAGCAGTCATCCAGAAGTTCAACGAGTTTTTCAGAAGAAGAAGGATCAGAATGTGGAAGTGTTCCAACTCGCCTACATTTCTGTCTGATTGCTCTTGTTCTAAAACAAATGTGTAAACGCCACATGAACAATTTGATAAAGACAGATTGTTATCCATGACGGTTGAATTAAACGTTTGTATAAGGACTTTACATCAGTCAGAAAGGAAAGCGTCACAAGTTTGAAAAATTTACTTCCTGAATAAAGTGACATCTCAATGCATCTATTCATACATTTACCATAACAAAACTGCGCCTACAAAGGTACAAAGTTCTGAATGAAATAGAAAGGAAAATAAGAAAAACTGAAATAAAATACCGATCTTTATACTTTCAGCTTTTCGTTCCGGTGATTCCTTGCAAAACCGCTACAAAAGGGTAGAAGGATTCCAACATTTCAAAATGAATCTCATTCTCTGGATTTGTTTGGTCTCTTTATTTCTTGTTCAACAAGTCATTTCGGATGACTCGTCAACACCACAAGCTAATACTCCCCAGGTTGAGGATTTGTTTCCGGTTTCAATACGCCCTGCTTTTTTCAGCCTATAAAATACTCCGCGTGTATAAGAAGCAAAGTTGAGACTGAACTGGGTACTATCTTGCAGCAAATCATCGATTCTTCAAAACCAGATACGGACTTTTATCATGAGTTTGACAAAGTTGCTACAAGTAAATATCATTCAAACGAGAATTAAGAACCGTAATTCAAATTCAAATATTCCATTTTTTAGAGCTCAGAGGTTTTTTCGAGGAATCATTCAACTCTATTATCCATCGACCATTCCAATTTCCTCTTCTGCTTCCAAAGATCATTTCGGATCCTTGTTGCAGTTTTTTTCGTAAGAGTTATAAAAAAGCTGATGTTGACAGATATAAATATCTCAGCTGGACTAATCTCACTAATCCTTAAACTGCTTCGCATTCTACCTCAAACTGCCTTGAAAATAGGAGAAACGGTATTTTCTTTTCCAAGTATCATTGAGCGACTTCGGAATGCAGCAGGAACTTGTCAGTCTGGAAACGTTAACTAGCTCAACGGAAGTTTCACATAAAAATTGATTTCTCTTTATAAGAATCGTAATAAACAATTGAGCAAGTATTTATGTCATTCATATTTTCTGCAGATCGAGAGCTAGCGGGTTTCAGTCGCCTTCGATAAGGTACCGTAATTGATCGCAATTTCTGAGCATCACTGAGCACTGAGCATCAAATATTATTTTAAGAAAACCTACTATGTAGAATTGAACTTTTCACTTTTCACTCCTAGATTCAGGAACTCCTACTTCTTATATTTTCTCTCATATATGAAGCTCACTTTGATTCTGCTGCATTCTTAGGTTTAGAGTAGGCAGATGATTGAAGAAAAAACAGGTGCATTATCCGTTTTCAAACGTTTCTATTTTTCCCTCTCCACATCAGCACCTCATTTTTCCCCATCCGTCTTCCAATGAATTCCAACTTCATATCGTTTAACAATGACGATCCCGAACGAGAGGCTGGTGGATTGCTCCATCTCCCGTTCACATGTACCATGTTTCTGTTGTATCTTTGGCTGAAATGCAGTCGGCTCGTTAGTTTGAATATATTTTGTCACTCTTAATGATTCAATACAGAGAACAATGTTTCTTCATTTCAAATCGTACGAGACTATGATGATCATGTCAGTGGTATTCGCCATCCTCTTTAATATTCCTGCACCTTCTCAAAGGACATTGCTTTTCAATATTTCCGAATCTTTATCAGTGCCGTTTTGTTTCTTTATAAGCCCAATTTTTCAATTCAGTTACACGTTCACGAATGTGTTCTTTTTGTACAGAAGTAGTGTCTGTGGCTACTTAACGGTTGTTGGGTACCGATTTCCTTGGTGAGACACCTACGAACTTGTGGTAAGCATTAGATATGTACCTTTCAGTTGGTTATGCTGTCTTCTCACAATTGGAACTACTTTATGCACAGAGATGTTTCTGTTGTTTTCGAGTGTCTTCTCATTTCAAGAACATATTATTTTATTGGTCAGTGTTGTCTTCAGAAACTATTAGGTCCTTCTCTACCTTTCAGTCTTTTCTGATACCACAAACTGTTCTCGTCTTCCTAAACCTGCTCATTTGGTTCATCTGGTGGCTGAAAGTCAACAACCAGCAACCCCTGTCGCCCGTCAAAATTGCTTACGTCATCAGTGCCGTCGTCTATGTTGCTGTCAACACTGTAAGATACCAGTCCCTCATGTTCATACTCACTTTACTCATTCAGCTCTACGGTGTTTCTCGGTTTATTCTCTCCCGCTTCTCACCAGAATTTAAACTCCATTACACCGATATTTATCACGTTTACTACATCCCGCATTTCTGGATTCTGGCGGCAGTGATGAGCAGTCATCCAGAAGTCCAACGAGTTTTTCAGAAGAAGAAGAAGGATCAGAATGCCGAAGTGTTCCAACTCGCCTACATTCCTGTTTGATTTATTCCAAAAAAACATATTTAATGTTGCGAAGACCTCAATTGAGTTTAAGATGCATGTTTGAATAGACATGTGGTATACACCGCATTTCCTTTTTCGCTGTTTTATATCGAAAGGGTGACAGACTGTTCATGTATTTTCTCATTGAGAACTTTTCTCTGATTTTACCGCGTTGTCAACAAAACAGTTACAAGTTTGATAATTCATTTCCACATCTCTATACCTTTTCATGAATCTTTCTGGTTTGATAGAATTTAAAAAAATCTTATTTGTTATGGACGCCGAGAAATGGTGTCAGTGTTAATTAATTCCAAACGGATTAAACAGAGCGGATAAAAAATCAAACCGATCAACTCTTTATCTTCAATAAATAAAAAAAACATGTTTTTATGCAATTGGCGTAGGCAGGTGCTTTCCGTTTGAAAAGGGGACAGATGAACATTAAGTCATCAACCGTTTATGCCTTTCTCTTTGCACATCGACACCACATTATTCACGGCAAAACAATTCCTCGATGACTTCCATTCCCGGATCTTTTTTGAAAACCCCGAAAATCCAGAACGGAAAGGCGGTGCACTGCTCCATCTCCCGTTCACCTGCACCATGTTTCTTCTGTATCTTTGGATGAAATGCAGCCGACACGTTAGTTTAGAACTACAACTTTCCATTTAATTTTCTTCACAGAAAACAATGTTCCTCCACTGCAAGCCGTACGAGATTATGATGATAATATCGGTTCCAGCTGCTATCATTCGAAATGTTCCCGAGCGTCCTCAACATACAATGGCGTACATACTAGCAGAAATTTTTTCAATGTTAATTTGCTTTATCATCAACCCAGCTTACCAATTCAGTTACACGTTTACAAATGTGCTCATTTTGTACATGATTAGGACGTGTAACTATGTTGTGGCTGCTGGATACAGAGTCCCACTGTAAGAAGACATATTTTTAATGATGAAATAGGAAAATTTCAGATGGGTAGTTCATATTCTCTCATTTGGAATCACACTATGCATAGGTGTTCTTCTTTCTAGACAAAAATCGTTTCCATTTCGAGATCTTATTGTTTCATTGGTCAGTGTTGTCTTTGCAAACTATTGAGTCTTTTCTCTCATTCCAGTTTTTTTTGGTACCACAAACTGTTCTCGTCGTCCTAAACCTGCTCATTTGGTTCATCTGGTGGCTCAAAGTCAACAACCAGCAACCCCTGTCGCCCGTCAAAATTGCTTTTGTCATCAGTGCCGTCATCTATGTTGCTGTCAACACTGTAAGATACCAGTCCCTCATGTCCATACTCATTCGATTCCTTGAGCTCTACGGTGTTTTCTGGATCATACTTTCTTTCTGCATACCAGAAATAGAAATTCTTCCCTTCGATTTTCATTACATTTACTACATCCCGCACTATTGGATTCTGGTGGCAGTAATCAGCAGTCATCCAGAAGTTCAACGACTTTTCCAGAAGAAGAAGGATCAAAATGCAGAAGTGTTCCAACTCGCTTACATTCCTGTCTGATTGTTTCTGTTCAGGCACAAATGCGTAAGCGCCAAATGAACAATGGAATAAATACAATTTTTATCCATGAGGCTTGACTGAAAACGTTTATAAAGACTTTTCATCATTCAGAGAAGAACGTGTTACAAGTTTGAAAAATTTAGTTCCTGAAAACTGACATATAATTGTAAGAGCATACTTTCCTAAATATACCATAACAAAACTTTCGCTTTTTCTTTGAATGTTTTGCATTTCGTTCCAATGTTTGTTTTCTTCCTTCAGAAAGTTTTTTTTAAAAACAAATATCTGCAGATATCGTTAGGCTGCCGAAACATCAATGGAATGGACCGATGGATCAGAACTCGCACAGCGCGCCAACGCTTAATCGTTTTGTAAGTGTTTCTGATACTAAAACTCAAAACAACAAAACATTGAATTTTCCAGTATGTCGACTACGATTCCATTTTAACGTTTCCCAGAAAATCAAAAGCGTGGAAAAAAGACTAATAACCTACATCCATAAGACATCGAAACAACGGATAAGAAGAACTTTTGATGATCTAATGCTTTGTTTTTATTTAATTTTCCATCAATAAACTCCTATATTTTTATTGTTTTTCACAATTTTAGGTTCACCTAACTTATACTATCTGGCGTTCGAAAATTTTAGATGCAGAAATAAAAAGACCTTGTCTTCTCTTTGTGAAACATGATTTTCTGAAATTGGCACAGACAGGTGTTTTCATATTGAAGAGAAGACAGGTGACTTTCCCTTTCAAACGTTGTTACCTTCACGTTTTGCACACTGATATCCACTGTTCTTACTCAATCCATCTTTCAATGAATTCAATATCGGTATCGTTCAACAATGACGATCCAGAACGGAGAGCTAAAGGACTACTCCATCTTCCGTTCACATGCACCATGTTTCTGCTGTATCTTTGGATGAAATGTAACCGACACGTTAGTTTGAATATATTTACTCATCTTTCAAAATTCAATACAGAGAAAAATGTTTGTTCATTTCCGGCCGTACGAGACTATGATGATCATGTCAGTGGCATCCGCCATTCTCCTCAATATTCCCTCGCCTTTGGAAGAGACAAAGCTATTCATAACCGTTGAAATTTTCTTAATGACGTTTTGTTTCTTGATAAGCCCAGCTTTTTATTTCGGCTGCTCGTTCACACGTGTTTTATCTTTGTACAGAAATAGTGTCCGTGGCTACTTAACGGTCGTTGGGTACCAACTCCCTCGGTGAAACACCTTTACGCTTGTTGTTGTAAAAAGGCATAGAAATTTTTCAGTTGGCAATGTTACCTTCTCTCAATCGGATTTGCTATCTCCGTACAGATAATTTCCTTTATTTTGATAGCCTTACAAAAAGAGATTACGATTGTTCATCAATTTATTTTTGCCTTGGTCAGTGTTATCTTTGCAAACTATTTAGTCTCTCCTCTCATTCCAGTCTTTTTGGGTACCACAAACTATGCTCGTTTTCCTCAACCTGCTCATTTGGTTCTTCTGGTGGCTGAAAATCAACAACCAGCAACCCCTTCCGCCCATCAAAATTGCCTTCGTCATCAGTGCCATCGTCTATGTTGCAGTGACCACTGTAAGATGCCAATCCCTCTACTCAGAATCATATTCCTCTTATTCCTTCAGCTCTTCGGTGTTTTCTGGATCATACTTTCTTTTTATAAACCAGAAGTAAAAGTTACTTCCACCAATGTATATCACATTTACTACATCCCGCACTTCTGGATTCTGGCTGCAGTGATCAGCAGTCATCCAGAAGTTCAACGAGTTTTTCAGAAGAAGAAGGATCAGAATGTAGAAGTGTTCCAACTTGCTTATATTTCTGTTTGATTGCTTTTATTTTTGAAAGAAATTTTGAAATGTATAGTTTGGAAAAAATTCCTGTTTTGAGAAGGAAGTGTTAGAAGTTTTAAATAAAAACCCTAGATAAACTTATATCTCATTGTCAGTGAGTGCATATTTTTTCTTTATACGCTGCGAGAGAGACACCATTCGAAACAAGGCAACTTGTGGGTTAAGAGAAGATATGGATCTCAAGTACTTCCACCGTCTTGTCTGTATCTTGGCAAGAAGTTTTCTTAGGCAATGGCTGTTTTGAACACGACGCATTTTTCAGCTATTTGGTGTTTTTTGGATCGTATTTTCTTTTCATCCCGCACTTCTGGATTCTGGCGGCAGTGATCAGCAGTCATCAAAAAGTCCAAAGACTTTTTCAAAAGAAGAATAAGGATCAGAATGCCGAGGTGTTCCAACTCGCCTATTCTGTTTAACTGGGTTCAGTTTGAAATAATTGTTTTTCTCCGAATGACAAATAAAAAATGACCGAAAGCATTTTTTCTATTTCATGAAGCATATGGAATGGAATGTTTGGAAAGACTCTGCATCATTCACAAGGGAAGTGTTTCTAGCGTAGGTATCAGATATTTTTCATAATTTTTTACGGTAAAGAACAGCTCTATATGAGTCGATTGGCAAAATCCCAGCTCCCACTTTTTCCATTTTCAGAAGTTATGACGTCTCCAAGATGACATCCTGATTTTCATTTCTTCAACACTATCCCGCCAAAATTTCCACACACGCGTGGCTCCGCGTGACAGCGAAAATATCACAACCTCCGGATTGCTCTTGAAATGTCTGTTCGAGTGGCCGAGTGGTTCAAGGCGCGCGTGTGGGTACTCAGGTGTTGCGCGGGGATCCCCGCGGGGCATGTTGCGGGGATCCTTGGTGGTATTCCCGCAGGGATCCCCGCAGATGCCCCGTGGGGATCCTCGTAAAGCCCCGCGGGGATCCCCAAGCAGTCCCCACGGGGATCCCCGCGCCGTTCGAGGATCCTCAC